>PVJS01040566.1:5000-18384 GCA_004027185.1 Glis glis
GGAGCCCAAGTGTGAATATGTCTATTCATACTCCATCCTGAACCTAATAATGACATGTGGTTCATGAAGCAGATCCATTCTGGATCCCAGTGGATCCTGAAAGCCCCCAGACATATAGGCAAATCAGGTGGCTCTGTCTTTCAGAGGAGAAAAATGAAGTTAAGAGAGAGGCCCCATTAGCCATGAGCTGCCAGAGTCGACTTCCCAAGTTGGGCCCGAGTCCTCGCATTGAGGCAGGCAGAGCCTGGGTGAGGGGAGGAGACCTTGCTTTACCATGGACAGGCTGCGACCTTGGATAGCAGTTTCTGCACTCCATAACACTATCCCTCCCCTGTAAAATGGATTGGATATGATCTTTGGAATGCTGATATGAGAATGAAATTAGATCACATGTACTGATGCTGGAGTGGTCCAGGAAGCACTAGTGTCTCTTTTACTGTCTGGAGGCCATTTTCCTGACTGCTCATCTGGCTCCTACTTTTGCTTGGTGCTTGCCTAGCATGATTCCAGAGAGTTTACATTTGGGAAGTGCCAAATGCATGGTGGTAGAAGTGTGTGTGTGGGGGGGGGCAAGGGTGATGGAGGCAGCGAACTGTGGGTCCCTGCAGAATCTGAGCATCTGTCTGGGGTGGGCACGGAGCAGATGCCCCGGGGCAGTGCCTCCACTCTGCCATCTGGCGCTTGCAAGCTCATGTCCCTGTCCTGCTGTTTGTAATCACATCTCCCTCAAGCAGGGGGAGTTACCCATCTGTATTTCCCAGTTCCTTTCAGATCAGGCTGATCTAAGGAGAGGGAACATGTGGCAGCTATATGAGATCTGCCTAGAAAAGACAGTTTCATAAATAACGTGGATCTGCAGGGGGACCTGGGACAGGGTCGGTGAAGGAGTTCTGGGCCGATATCCATGATAGTTCAGAAATACGTGCAGATAGAAAACAGACCAGCAGTAGAGGAAGAGCTAAAATCTCAGTTCTAATTTCCAGCTCAGCTTGGTGGTGGGTTCTTCCATCACCGAACTTGGAAGGAAGTTGGCTCTATTGTTTGAGGTAGACCAGAAGACATGCCTGAAGGCAGAGGCTGCAGCAGAGCGGGATGATGCCGGCGTTGTGGCCTGCAGACCACCCTCTGGCATGGTTGGTTTCTTATAGCTTGGTTCCCTGCAGCTTCCCCTAAGCCATTATTCAGTCTAATTGAGACTGTGCCCCCAAGCTCGTCTTGTAGGATGCAACCCCTTAGGAAAGACTTTCTGTTTCCTGGAGGCTTCTGGGAGAGGGGGTAGATCTTCCCACTAGTTTGGGGATGTGTGCTAGCTTAGAGTTCTCACCTGTGCCCGGCACCTGATTCCCCAAGGCATCCAATAGACAGTAGAGTTATCCCTCAGTATCTGTGGGGATGGTTTCAGGATCTCTCCAGATACTCATATCTGCACACGTTCAAGTCCCTTATATAAAATGGCATAATGTTTGGAGATAACTTACGTGCATATCCTGCTACATACTTTAAGTCATCTCTAGGTTACTGATAATACCTCATACATTAGAAGTGCTGTGTAAGTAGTCGCCATACTCCATCGCTTAGGGAATGATGGCAAGAAGTTTGTAGATGTTCAGTACAGACACAATTTCCCCCCTAACATTTTTGAGCTGCAATTGGTTGAATCCACGATGTAGAACCTGTGGATCTGGAGAGTCCATTGTACTCGAATCGCCTGTCAGACTTGTTACAAATACAGTGTACCTGTCTGTAATGCATCTCACTGCATCCGGGTGTGTGTTTTGAGGAGGGTCACAGATGGTGCAGTTGCAGCCACCAGTCAGCAGACAGATCCCAGGACACTGGCTGGTGGGGGAGGGGGACCTTGGCAGCATGGCGGCTGGGCTGCAAGGGATAGGGTCCTCAGAGGTGTGCTGGTGTTCTGGACTTGGAACCACAGAGCTGTCACAAAGAAGAAGGTGCTACTTGGGGTGAGCACCACAGTGGGACGTCTCAGGGTGTTGAAAACAAGCAGAGCAAACAAACAATCAAACAAAATTAGCCAGCCCATAGAATCAGAAGTTTCTAGCTGGAAAGGCACCACAACCAACTCCTTCCCTCTCTCCCTCCATTCCTCCCTCCCTCTCTTCCTTCCTTCCTTCCTTCCTTCCTTCCACCATGTAATCAGACACCATTATTCCCTTGACAATGAATGCCCAAAAGTTACCCAGGTATGAATCAGCAGAAGGTGCAGTCAACATGAAGCAGAACAAGGCGGAGAAGTTCAGATGCTTGGAACTGGTAGAAAGAGAAAGAAGGGAGAAGAGGATCAGGAGCTGCCATTCTCTAGCTCCAAGTCACCCAAGCTGAAAAGAACCTTGACTTAGAAGAAGAAAGCAATCCAGCCTAAATGTTAGTGTAGATAGGTAGATCCAGACAGATGGGCACTGTTCAAGCCAGAGGCCACCATTGTCTCTTCAAGGAAGTTTTTTTTTATTTCTTAAATAAAGACTAGGGCACGTGAAATGGCCGATTTATCAGCGGTTGATTGGGTCACCGCCCAGCTGATTGAATTCTTAAGGCCAACTGACATACCCGATTAAGGCAAGATTGGAAGACCCCCTGCGAGGCATGCTCCGGATGCATCTGTTTACCTCTCTTTGGTAGAAAGAGGTCTTAGGAGGGTAATGATGGGCTCAGGTTGTTCCAGGAAGGTGAAGCCTTGACCAATTTAATTATACGATGCTTGGGAGCTACTGTGTTGTGAAATGAAGAGCTATCGTGGAAGAGTTATTATTTGGTTTCTTGGAAACTAATATTTTTACTACCCAAAGCCATCACCAAGCCCAATCCTTCCTCAGTTGTGAATCTCTCAGAAGCCAGACATCAATCGGGGGAGCAAGACGATGGAGACTTTGGTGACAATTGTCCCATTAGAGACAAGTAGAGTCCCTGCAAGGGGCATGAACCTGTCTGGTTTGCACATCTGGTTACAGCTGTCTATAATGCCAGTGTGCCAGCGCTCCCTTGCATTTCCATGGGCTCCTTATCTAGAGAAATCGGGGCGACTCAGCACCATTTTGCAACCAGAGGGGTAAGTTGGAAGCCCAGGCAGCTTTTTCTCTGCATGGGTTCTACCAGATGACCTCCCTTGCTCTTTGGTTTTTCAATAACACATTCAGGCTTGGAGGGGTTACAGGTGCCGTCTAGTCCAGGGTCTCTCTGTGGCCCACGCTGCTCCTCCCAATTCAGAAGCCCCAGAGGCAGGCTGGGATTTTGCTCTTCAGCTGCTGCCGCTCCTCAAGGTGACTACTTTGTCCAGGGTCAAGCGTGAACACTTTTTTTTTTTCCAGGTCTACAAGTCAGGGAAGGTCAAATTATTCAGGTCCTATTTTAGTGGTTATGAAGGTGGTCAAGAACCGTGCTCAGTGTGGTGCTGAGACACAGTCTTTTTTATTTATTTATTTATTTATTTATTTATTTATTTATTTATTTATTTATTTATTTGTGGTACTGGGGATTGAACCCAGGGGATTCTACCTCTGAGCTACACCCCCAGCCCTATTTTTTTATTCTTTATTTTGAAACAGGGTCATGCTAAATTGAGGAGGGCCTCACTAAGTAGCTGAGGCTGGCCACGAACCTGTGATCCTCCTGTCTCAGCCTCCCAAGTACTGGGATTACAAGCGTGTGCCACCACGCCTGGCTTCAGTCTTTGCTTTAGACCACACAAATCATGGTTTTCCACATATCGTGTGTGTGTGTGTGTGTGTGTGTGTGCATATATGTGTATTGGAGGAAGACAGTCTCCCTGTCTATGGAAGATAGCGGTGACATGGTATATGGCTATAGCATGGCTTTCCTGAAGTGACTTTCAGGACAATTCAGTTGTGCCATGGCATGGTCTCTCCAACCATCTCATCCACATCAAAGAACACCCATGTATTTCTCTCTCTCTTCCCTTTCGCCCTTATTCTTTTTTGAAACAGGGTCTCAGCTACTTTGCTGAGAGTCTCGCTAAGTTGATGAGGCTGGTCTCAATGTGATCCTCCTGTCTCAGCCTCCCAAGTACTGGAATTACAGGCGTGGGCCAACACACCCGGCCCCCTTGCCTCTATTCTTTTGGCCATTCACTCTTTTTAGTTTGCTCACTTATTTTGTTCACTTACTCAACCCTTGGTTATCACACACCCATTGTGAGCTGAGCCTTGAGTGTGGGCAGCAGGTCTGTCGTGACCCACCAGGAACCTTATCACGGGAAGCCACACTTCACTTCTTGCTCCATTTCTCTCTGCACCAACTGTACCTTGCCAAGTGGAGAGAGGTTTCCCTTACTCATTTCCTGACCGCACCACGTCGACAGCATTTTCTCAAGCGGGGCCAGCCATTCTACATGTGGCTTTTGAACACATGCTATGTAGCTTTCAAAGCCACAGACATATGGAAGATTCCCCGGGCAGGGCCATGGACATGGTCTCCCGAAGACCTGGTAGAGCAAGAAGAGTAACACACACAGAAAGTAGATAAGCGTCAGAGGGTGACAAGGAGTGCCACTGTGTTAGATCTGGAGGTCCTGGAGGCCCGCAGAGTAGTGGGAGACCTTCAACCAGCTGCACATGTAAGTTATGGAACAGGGACTTTGGGATAATGAGGCAGGAACAAGTGTGGCATGAGGGATGGGAACTCCAAAGTCGTTACTGGGGTAGAGGGCATTGGGAGTAAAGTAATAACTCTTCTTTTTTTTTTTTTTGCGGTACCAGGGATTGAACCCAGGGGCGTTCTACCTCTGAACTACACCCCCGGCCCTATTTTTTATACTTTTTTTTGAAGCCGGTCTCATGAAGTTGCGGAGGGCCTCACTAAATAGAGAGAGAGAGAGAGAGACAGGGAGAGAGAGAAATAGAGAGAGCTGAGGCTGGCCACGAACCCGGATCCTTCGGTCTCCGCCTCCCAAAGTACTGGGATTACAAGCGTGCGCCACCATGCCTGACCAAGTAAAAGCTCTTCTAAAATGACCAAATGCCAGCCCTGCACAGGCCTCCTTAAGATCAGATTTGCATCTAGACTTTGTGGGCCAGCCTTCCCATGTCCACTGCTGCTGGAAAGGGCTCAAGGGGAGAGGGAGAGCCCTAGGCATACATAGCCTTTCCTCTCAGGTGCACCATGTAGTCAGGAGAATGCAGAGCATCTGGCTCTCTTGTTTCAGTAAGAGAAGGAGAAAAGCAGGAGTGGCAGATTGAGATGGGAGAGAGCTCATTCCCTGCAGGAGAGGATGTGGGTGGTGGAGAGGGGCTCACCCTTCAGGGAGGAGAAAAGAGGGATGAGGCCACGCTCTGTGCATCGCCAGCCCCTTTCCCTCCAGGCCCCTTAACATCGTCTCCATCTATGTCTCCGATGACTGGTTTATTGCGTTTTTTTAAATTAACGTGGTTTCAGACGTTACACTCTCCTTGATTGTTTGACATCTAAAAAGATAAAAATTGCTCTCTCTGTAAATTGCACATTGATTTTTTCTCATTTCTGTATTGCAGTTGGCCTCGGCTATGGCTGATGCACATTTCAGTGCAGTCTTGTTTTATTAGGAATCTGAGCCAGTGTGCTTTATTAACCACTGGCACGTCTTCTCCATTGGTGACTCCTGGTGTGAAACCAGAGATGGTCTCCATCAGACCATGGGGCTTCAGCTCAGCAGTGCTCCCCCTGCAAAGTGGGCCTGGAGGGCCAGCTGTGCTGTAACTTCCTGTTCCCTCTTCTAGAGCACACTAAATGACGCTCTGTGAACATCTGTACCGGTTCCTCACTCTTCCCTAAAATGTAAGGCTATGGAGGGGTTTTCTATATGAGCAACACACATAAAAAAACATACAACAGTATCTTTCATATAGTCAACGCTAACTGATGTCATCTGTTGTTTCTAATCACTGAGGTTAATTATAACCAAGTTATATATTTATAATAATTCCTTACGGCTTACTCATATGCAAAATGTGGGTGAGAATAACAGCCTGCCTGCCTCTGAATGCAAGGTGTGCACAAGTTCCCCATCGGCAGATTAATGCACACATATTGAATGAACACTGCAGAGCTTAAACTATAGGGTCAGGGCAGATTTAAAGCTTTTATTGCTGTTCTAGTGCTAGTTCCAAATGAATGTTACCCTGTCTCGGTCAACATTATTACAGCTATAATCCAAAAGTCCTGACCACACAACTTAGAAGGAGAAAGATTTATTTGCTCACAGTTTTTTGGAGATTCTGGGTTCAGTCCATGTGAGGTCAGGGTCTGGAGCCAGGACATTGTGGTAGGAAGCAGAGAGAGAGAGAGAGAAAGAGAGAGAGAGAGAGACAGAGACAGAGAGAGACAGAGAGAGACAGAGAGAGTGCACACACAAGGGCTCTGCTCTCACATCAGGGAGGACAGAAGCAGAGAGAGTAAGCAAGCAAGCAAGGGGATTCAAAGATACAAACACAGTCCCTAAGTCCACACCCTTAGGGTCCTACCTTCTCTAGCCACACCCCACCAGCCTAGGTTTCCACCAAGATAAATTCATTGCAATGGATTTATCTGCTGATGAGATTACAACCCTCATGACTTAACTTTATCAACCCTGAGCTCTTCAGGGGACATTCTATACCTGACCATAACATAACACGCCCTATAGGACATTTATTGGGTGTGTTGCTCTTTGGAGCAATGCGATGGTGCATGGATCAGCTCAGGTCCTCTGAGAGGCAGGTGTCGAGGATGGATTAGACTCGCAAGAGATTTATTGGAGGAAATGCCTGTGAAGGGTCATGAGGAAAAAGCAGGTGGACTGTGATACAGGCCTGGCACCCACGAGAGAAGAGGGAGAAGGAAGGAGACCTGTGGAGGAAGCATCTCTGACTACAACTCAGTTCCAAGCATGTTTTGGACAAGCCTATGGGAGATCCTTGAGCCAAAAATGTCCTTTAAGAGGAGATCCACATTCTACCTAAATGGGCCATTGCTCCCTTCCACGCTCAGTCACTGGTTGGGGGACACTGGGGGCAGGAGACATGGTGGTGGGTCTTGAGAGGTACCACCCGGGGCTGTCAGACCTTGTACTCACCCCTCCCCTCAAGCAGGTGACCAGAAGGATGCATTTGCATGGCCACAGCAGATGGACAATGGGACTCTGTCAGGGACAGTCTGCAACCTCTAAAGACATACAGTTGATGATCTCTGCTTTTCTTTAACCCCTTACTTTGGTTTCTCTTGCACATTTGGATGGGTGGGCAGATCTCGGGGTATGTTCGTTGACGCAGCCTCAGGAGGAAGCAAGAAACCGAGCAAGCCCTAGAGGTGGGTGGGGGTAGGGTTAGAAGCAGGCCAAGGGTTCACCACGGAATGATCACAAGGCCCCGTTGCAGAGGGCCAAACCCTGGATTCTTTTTTTTTTCTTTTGCGGTACCGGGGATTGAACCCAGGGGCGTTCTACCTCCGCACTACACTCCTGGCCCTATATTTTTATACTTTATTTCGAAACCAGTTCTCACGAAGTTGCTGAGGGCTTCACTAAGTAGAGAAAGAGAGATACAGGGAGAGAGAGAGAGAGAGAGAGAGCACTGAGGCTGGCCGCGAACCCGGATCCTCCAGTCTCCGCCTCCCAAAGTACTGGGATTACAAGCGTGCGCCACCATGCCCGGCACCACGCCCTGGATTCTGACAGAAAGACAGCTAGTTATGTGAGGAACCAACTGTTCTCCAAGAAGAATTGGCATCCTGGAAAATACTGAATATATTTGCCGTGACCTTTTAGCAAATAAGGAAGCTGAAGCTAAGAGTTAGAATGACATGTCTGATTTTCCTACCACTACCACCCAAATTCAGCAAAGGTGAACGTGGCCATCAACAAAGTAGCCTCAAGGCCAGGTTCACATTTCAACTTCCTTTGAAATGCTGAGGGCCATGTCCGGAGGGTTTTAAGCAGAGGAAAAGAGATGATGAGATCTGTCTTTTCAAAAGGTCCTATTAACCCAGCAATTCCACTTTCAAGCCCAGAGTCCTCAGAGCTGTGGATCCTTCTGGACCAATTGTCTTTTTACCTCTATAGCAGCTCAACAAATGAGGACAGTCAGATCCAGCTTCACGCAGTGCATTCTAGATGGGGACGGAAACCTTGTATACACATCATCTCACTCGATCATCGCCCACCTCCCTGGTCTAGAGCTGAGGTCACCAGGGCCCCATGGCAATACGTGATTTGTGGAGAGACACTCAACTGGTGAATGATCTGAGGCCACTGGGCATCATTGTCATTGTTAATTGTGCAGCACGGGGTCCACCACAAGATCTTTTGGCTGCTTTGGAAAACAGGGGCTCCTAGCAACTTGGAGACTTCTCTCCCCTCTATTTGATTGTGTGTCATCACTTAGCTGGCCCTGGAGGAGTCCAAAGAGGCTGATTGTTCTAGTGCTGGGTGGGCTCTTGAGGCTCCTCATTATCTGCTACCAGCATCGGGTCAAGTTATGAGTCAGATTTCTTTTGTTGGATGGGGAAAAAATCTCTCTTTGGGGGCACCTTAAACCACAAAGATAGCCGGGTGCAGTGGTGCATACTTGTGATCCCAGTGACTCAGGAGGCTGAGGCAGGAGGATGGTTGGGGACAACTTGGACAATTTAGGAGACCCTGTCTCAATATAAAAATATAAAAAGGACTGGAAATATAGGTGAGTGGTAGAGCAGCACTGGGTTCCATCCCTATTACTGCAAAAAAAAAAATCCTACAAAGATAAAACTGACAAACACATCGTTACTGGCTTAAAAAATAGCTGCCTTGTGTTTGAACTGCTTTTTAAAAGTCTGTGGCTACAGGAAATACTGCTGGTGATTTCATGTAGAAGGAAAGTACCTCAGCCCTGACCAGCTCAGCTTCCTGCACCTCCCAGCTACAGTTCTCAGAATGCCAGTGGTGCGTACCCAGAGCCGGACTGATTGAATTTCAGTGTCAATGGACCGATGACCCTTTCAGGCTGGCCTGCAGGAACACTATGCCCCAAATCCCCACCTCCACCCATATTCTTACTCATTTTTCTCTCCTATTGAGGAGCTACAAGTTCCAGATGTGCGACACAACTTCCACAGGGTGTAGGATTGGACCCAAACTCTGGAGCTGAGGGCACAAGATCCCCATAACATGGTGTTTCAGTCAATATTCTCACTGCAATAATCCAAAACACCTGACCACCAGAACTTGGAGGAGATTTATTTGCTCACAGTTCTGGAGATTTCAGGGGTTCAGTCCATGTTAGGCCATGTTACATCTGCAGAGCTCAGGGCATGGTGGCAGGAGGCAGAGAGAGAGAACGTGCACAAGGGGTTTGCTCTCACATCATGAAGGCAGGAAGCAAGAGAGAGAGCAAGCAATGGGATTTAAGGATATAAGCACAGTCCCCAAAGCTACACCCCCAGTGACCTGCTTCCTCCAGCCATACCCCACCTGCCTAGGTTACCACCCAGTAAATCCATTATAATGCACTTATCCATTTATGAAGTTACAGCCCTCATGTTTTGATTATGTCAACTCTGAACATCAGTACATGAGTTCTTTCAGGGGACAGTCTATATCTAAACCATCACACATGGCCTCCAGGTTCTCTGCACTTATTCCTGCCCCTCCCCTGACTCTGTCCAGCCACAGCTGTCCATGGGTGTCACACTGACTATACCATGGAGGCTATTCTTGGGGCATGGGACAGAATGTCACTAGGGCCACGTTGGTAGAGACAGCATCATAGCAAGCATAAAGAAAGGCTAGAGCTGTGGGGAGGAAACTCGTCAGCCCTCCAGCACCCCTAGTCAATCTTACATTTACCCTCCAAGATGGTCCACTTGAGTTATTGCTCTGGATGAACCAAGGGCATATGGGGATGGGGAAACACTATTCTTTAAATACCCTTGTCCTTGGCAAACACAGAAGCTTTTTCCTCTGCTTCTACCCCCAGCTTTACCAGTAGGAGGGTCCAGGATTTGAAAGCCTAAGGGGTCAAGTGGCACATCCTCCTTGACACTCTCCTTTCTGTGAGTCACAGAGTTTCCAAGACCCCAGGCTGTCTCCCACCTCTCCAAAAGGTCAGCCATGAAGACCGACCCTCACTCAGCCACATGGAATTTCTGAGCCAGATCCCCAAAAGAGAGAGAGAGAGAGAGAGAGAGAGAGAGAGAGAGGAAGAGAGAGAGGAAGAGAGAAAGACTGGGAAAGAGATGCATGAAAGAGGCTGGTTAGTGTCCCCAGGCCTCCCATTTGGACTCTTAATGTCAGAGAATGTGGCAAAATAGTGCCAACCCGAAGGAAATCAGGCACTGGGCCCACAGGCGATAGAATAAACCTAATAAAGCCTTATTAAGGTAGACAGAGATGGATGAGACATGCAGAGGCAGTGACAGCAATAAACACATAATCACATTTGCCAAGGGTGACTTCAAGGTTCCTAGCAGGCGTGCTTTGGGAATGGAACTGGCTATGGACAGGTGACCTGGATTTGCCCCTGAGGGTGGGGCACTGGCTATCAGATCTGTCCCAGAAAATTCCCTGAAGCCCCCAAGTCAAAACTAAGTTCTTAGCAGGGTGTGGTGGCCCACGCCTGTAATCCCAGTACCTATGAGGCTGAAACAGGAGGATTGCAGATTCAAGACCAGCCTTAGCAACTTAGGGAGACTCTGTTTCATAATAAAAATAAAAAGGGTTGGGGGTAGAGCTTGGAGGTAGAATGCCCTTGGGCTCAATCCCCAGCGCCCAAACAAAACAACTGAGTTCTTGCACAAACCACATCTATGCTTGCATAAAGTCCTTAGTAGCCGGGCGTGGTGGCGCACGCTTGTAATCCCAGTACTTTGGGAGGCGGAAACCGGAGGATCCGGGTTCGTGGCCAGCCTCAGCTTGCTCTCTCTCTCTCTCTCTCTCTCTCTCCCTCTCCCTCTCCCTCTCTCCCTGTCTGTCTGTCTGTCTCTCTCTCTACCTAGTGAGGCCCTCCGCAACTTCGTGAGACCCGGTTTCAAAATAAAGTATAAAAAAAAAATAGGGCCGGGGGTGTGGCGCGGACGTAGAACGCCCCTGGGTTCAATCCCTGGTACCACAAAAATAAAATAAAGTCCTTAGTAACTGCTTCACACCAAGCTGGTCGCTCCATCTTAGTGCACCTATCTCCTTTGTCACAACACTCATGTTTCAGTATGTCCTCAGTTCTAAGCAAAAGTATGGTGCAGAGGAGGTACTCAGCAAGTATTTGTGGATTGAATACATGAGTAATATTCAAGGATAAGTGAATTTTATTTTATGCAGGTACAGTCATAAGATGGGGGAGGATGAGTCTGCGAACAGCTCAGAAAGCTCTTAATTATCTGAATTCTCCCAGGCAGTGTTTCCCAAAACGAGCCCCACAAAAGTATAGGTTCTACAAGATCTTAACAGGTATTATCTAATAAAAGGGTTCTGTTGTCAAATACATTTGGAAAACTAAGTTATGCGGATTTCTTTACTGCAGGGAATTTGAGCCTTTAAAATGTTAATGTAGATTCCGAATCTTCAAGAATAGTCAAGATTTTCAAAACTCATTAGGTTGGACCATATGAAATCATTATTTTGTAGCTTAAAAAAATGATTGTTGCTCATTAGTAAAGCATGTGCTTAGTTATCATGCTTGAGACCATGGGTTCAATCCACAGCACCAAAAAAAATATTTTTCAAGAATAAAAAATGGTTAAATAGCAGCAATTTCATATGGTTCACCTAATAATCGATTATAGAGCCCTTTTAAATGTTACTGGTGTTCCATGGAGCTCAGTTTTGAAACCACTGATCTCTAGGACGTTGGTTTTGATTTTGAGGTGCTGAAAGAGATGGGGAGGATGGTGGGAGGTTCATGGGTGAGAATCTGAGCCACACTGGATGTCTTCTCCTGTCCCAGGAAATTCTGACAGGCTTTGATGCTTTTGTTGAGTGAGACTTTTGTTGTTGTTGTTTTATGTGCAGTACTGGGGATTGAACCCAGAAGCATTCTGAGCTACAGCCCCCAGACCTTTTTATTTTTTATTTTGAAACAGGCTCTGGCTATGTTATTGAGGGTCTCACTCCATTGCTGAGGCTGTCCTTGAACCTTCAATCTTCCTGTCTCAGCCCCCCAAGTACTGGGATTGACAGGCATGTGGCACCATACCTAGCTTGGGTGTATGGTCTTTGGAAAATTATTTCCCTACGCCGGGCGTGGTGGCACACGCTTGTAATCCCAGTACTTTGGGAGGCGGAGGCCGGAGGATCAGGGTTCGCAGCCAGCCTCAGCTCTCTCTCTCTCTCTCTCCCTAGTGATAGTGAGGCCCTCCACAACTTTGTGAGACCCGGTTTCAAAATAAAATATAAAAAATAGGGCCGGGGGTGTAGCGTGGAGGTAGAACGCCCCTGGGTTCAATCCCCGGTACCACAAAAAAAAAAGAATTATTTCCCTAAAGATTCAACAGCCCATTGAAAGCCACAGTTGAGGAAGAGAATCCTTAGAAAGACAGAGTGTTCATCTGGCTAGAGGTCAAGGTCAGTTTCTTCTTTGCAAATAAATAATGGTCTAGTTGAGCCTTCTAAGTCTGAAGAGTCACAGTGATCAATAATGAACATGAATGTCACATGTCACACTTGGGTAAGGCATCCTCGTTGTCCATCTATGGTTGAAGAACAGGTTTGACTAAGAATGCAGAGGGAAGTTCTACAGTGGGTTTGGGGAAACAAAGTCAAGGCAGTACATGCTACTCCTGAGGGGGGACCTTGACCACAGCATGTCCAGGGACTCTTGCATCCAAATGGGAAGATCGTGCTCTGTCAACTCATTCTCTCTCCTGCATCCTCAACTGTCCTAAAGCTGTGTCTATACCTGCTGTCCATGTCTGCACAAAACCTGCCCCAGCATGGAGCTCTGGCCCCTGATTGACAGTGGACTCCGTGTATTCCTTCCTCTTCATTATGGAAATCGCATAGCCCTACCTCCCTTTCTGTCACTTCCTCCTGCTCTCTGATGCCTGCTGGTCTGAGCATTGTGTGTTGCTCCTAAGGGCATTGCAATCACATGGAACTCCTTTCTCTTGGATGACTGGGGATGGTTGCATTTCCTGGAATGAACATATCTTAAGACAAGTGGAAAGAGCAGACAGTGGGGCTTGACAGACACAGCTTCCAAACCATTGTGTGACCCAGAGCAAGTTATTGAACCTCTCTAGGATTCTCTAGGAGTTTTCTTTTCTTTTTCTTTTTATAATTTTTTTTTTTTGCGGTACCGGGGATTGAACGCAGAGGCGTTCTACCTCCGCGCTACGCCCCCGGCCCTATTTTTTTATGCTTTATTATGAAACTGGGTTTCACTAAGTTGCGGAGGTCCTCACTATGTAGAGAGAGAGACAGGGAGAGAGA
>PVJS01040567.1:0-18380 GCA_004027185.1 Glis glis
GTATGACCACAGGCCCACAGGTGAGCAGGCTCAGGTAAGGGGGGTAAGTATAACCACAGACCCATAGGTGAGCAGGCTCAGGTGAGGGGGGTAAGTATGACCACAGGTCCACAGGTGAGCAGGCTCAGGTGAAGGGGCTCAGTATGACCACAGACCCACAGGTGAGCAGGCTCAGGTGACAGGGATATGTATAACCACAGGTGAGCAGGCTCAGGTGAGGAGACTCAGCATGACCACAGGCCCACAGGTGAGCAGGCTCAGGTGAGGGAACTCAGCATGACCACAGGCCCACAGGTGAGAAGGCTCAGGTGAGGGGACTCAGCATGACCAGCATGACCACAGGCCCACAGGTGAGCAGGCTCAGGTGAGGGGGCTCAGCATGACCAAAGGCCCACAGGTGAGCAGGCTCAGGTGAGGGGACTCAGCATGACCACAGGTGAGCAGGCTCAGGTGAGGGGGTAAGTATGACCACAGGTGAGCAGGGTCAGGTGAGGGGGCTCAGCATGACCACAGACCCACAGGTGAGCAGGCTCAGGTACACAGCTCCTCCAGTCTTTCCTGCTCTTCAGAGACATGGGCCTCTGTCCCAGGGCCTCAGCACTCCCTCTACCAAGTGACTTCTGGCCACTCCTTCAAAACCTTAGTGTGTTCTTCAAGTGTCTTCTGGTGTCCATGATCCCGAAACACCCCCACAGTCTCCGGTGATTTCCCTGTTGGGACCCAAGCACGGTTCAACTTCACCTCATTGGTGTCTGCAGAATGAAGCCTGCCCTGGGTTTCCCTTCTTTCTCTGCCTCCCCCTTGGGCCCTTCCCCAGACCCATCCAGGTAGGACCCATGGTCTATCCTTGGCCATTCCTGGGTCTCACTGTTTACCTGCCCAGCACACCTGAGACCCTTCTTCCTGCTGCTTTCCAGCTGCCTGAGAGGCATAGACCAGGAGCTAGTTGTAAAACCCACCACTGTGACCCTCCCAGGGGCCCACACACATCAGGCCTCAGAGCAGCCTAGCTCTCGTTTCTGCCTCAGGGGTGCTGGCCAGGCCAGCCTCTCCTCGGAGACCCTGGCCCTGTCCAAGGTGGCACTCCAAGTACTCACAGGTTGCAGACACACCCCAGTCCCCAAGATCCACCCCACCTCCTCAGCCCCATCTCCCTTCACCCCTACTCTCCATCACTCACAAAGTAGTCAGGAACACCTGGTCAGGCCATGTCCTGGCTGGGCAGGCCAGGCCAGCAGACCCAGCTGCAGGGGCTCCCATCCACAAGGTCCCTTTTTTAGATAGTCACCAATTTAAAAAATGATTAAAATGTGTGCTTACTTAAAGAAAAGAGAACCCAGGTCAACAAAAACGAAATTAAAAATGTGATGCAGCACCAGCATCTGGGCAGAGCACGCTGAGGAGTCTGTATGCATGCATGTGTGAACACAGCACCACTCACATGGGACACACCAGTCCTCCACCCAGACTCGGTGGCAGTGCCTGTCTGCAGGATCTGCAGCTGCCCCAGGCAGAAGTAAGGCTCCTGAGTCCCCATGTCCCTGGTTTACCCCCATGGCATGCTGGCCACTGCATATAGCCAATTCCCCAGGGGGGAGCCAGCCCTGGTTCACAGCCTCTGCCCGCCCCAGGTGGGAATGCTGAGGGCGACACCGCAGCACAGGGCCAGCAGAGGTGTGTCTGCCTCCATCTTCCTCCCAAACTGAGCCACAGTGGCTGGCTCTAGGTTTGATTCGTGTTGGGATCCTGAGCTCCAGCAGAGCCTAGCACAGAAAGTTTTCAATAGACATTTGTGAAGCAAAAAGTGGGCAGGTCGGTGGACAGGCCAAGTTGCCTCCTGAGATGAGGCCTTGTGAGCATATGCAGAAAACCTACCCTGTGGTCTGAGCCATTCCTAAGAACATGCTAGGATTCACAGCCTCAGAATGTGACTCCCTGTGATTTGTGCAAACTAACATTTCTTGTCTTTCCCCATTAAAGAAACATAGCCAAGGTGGTGAGCCAGGTCCACGCATTCCAGGAGAACCCCTACACGTTCAGCCCTGACCCCAAGCTGCAATCGCAACTCAAACAGAGAATTGCCCGCTTCAGTGGGGCCGATGTCTCCATTCTAGCAGCAGACAACAGGGCCAACTTCCACCAGATCCAGAGTGAGAAACACTCTCGGAAGATCCAGGACAAACTGCGGAGGATGAAAGCCACGTTTCAGTAGCCGGGGATGTGGCCTGGGTGTGGAGGTCCGTGTGGGGACCAGACCTGCAGGTGGGGGACCAGGCCTGTGGGAGGCAACTGGGATGGAAGGAGACACCCCAGACACCCCAGCTTGAGGCTGCTGCACTCCCAGAGACTTGAGGAACGCTGGCTTTCACCATTCCCTGGGTCCAGAGATGGAGCTCAAAGGCCCCCAAGGAGGGCACAGTCGCTGCAACCCAGACCCAGCACCCAGAGCCAGCCCTTCCCAGGACACGGAGCAGGATGGGCACAAGGGTTTGTTGTGCCTGTTTCTGCAACAATTTAAAGATGAAAGCAGAATGAGTAAACTCCCCCGAGTTTATACCACTTATATCTCCCGTAGAAGAATGGCTCTCACCCTGTTATTCCGTGACTCCCCCCTGAAAAACCACCCAACACCTGCCCACCCCTGACCCCACAGATTACAAACCCAGCTGCTCCCTGAGCAGTGTTTCCTTGTCTGCTCAGGAACAAAGGACCAAAAGTGACCCCTGCACCCATAGCTCCGGGCTCTGAACCCTTCCATTGGAACCCGTGGCTTCTAAAATGGGCCCCTGCAGGGGTCATGCTCTCCCCTCCCCCAGGAGACCTCCACTGTCCCAGACCCCCAGGTGCCCAGCCAGTGGGGGAAGCAGCCTCTATCCAGCCAGGCCTATTCCTCTGCTCAGAATAGCTGCACTCCCTAGAAGAGGGCACCAGACACTAATACCAGCTCCAAAGCAGAATCAGAGCCCATGGGCCCTGGCAATCCTTCCACCCACCTCCCCTCCACCCACAGCCTGGAGGCCCAGGGCGCCCCCTCCACCCACTTGCCCTCCACCAACCTGGAGGCCACAGGAGCCTCTCCACCAGCCTGGAAGCCCAGGGATCCCCCTCCACGCGCCTCCCCTCCACCAGCCTGGAGGCCATGGAAGCCTCTCCACCCACCTCCCTTCTACCAGCCTGGAGGCCCAGGGATCCCCTACACCCGCCTGGAGGCCATGGAAGCCTCTCCACCCACCTCCTCTCCACCTACAGCCTGGAGGCCCAGGGATCCCCCTCCACCTGCCTGGAGGCCACGGAGCCCTCTCCACCTGCCTTCAGCAGTGCATGTGCACACCCCGCTCACTGTGTTCCCTGGGCGCTGCACCGCCCTTGCATTTCCTCAGACAGCCATGGACCAGGACCTGAGGTTTGCTGCCTTCACGGTCTCAAACAGCTGGCATTGAACATGGTGAGCTCAGCAAGTGGGGGGCCTGGGAACGGGATGGAGTGAAATGGCTCAGGGGACTCGCTTGACTCCCACAGCAGGCACCATCCCAGGACTGCCTGCAGCAAGACCCAAGACTGTTCTTTTGTGTGTCAGAATTAGCGATTCTAATTCTAACAGTGAGCCAGCTGGTAGGATTTCTAGGAAAGCTGCAACTTAGGACAAACGCTGAATTTCTAACACCAAGGTGCGATTTCCCACATGAATTCGAGGAGACACCAGGCCCTGTTTTCACATATGTAAGAGGGACTCAGTGACTCACTGTTTCCTATGAGGATTATTATGTTCTGCTGAGCAGCGCCTACATTTTCAGATTTTGTATTTAATGCAGATAGTATCCAATGGAAGTCAGCATCCCGATAGTAAGGACTTCTTTCATGGGGAAGTGACCGGGCTTTCGGCTTCAGCACTGTTTGCATGGCGCCCTGATGTCACGCGGTACAAATTTCTGAATAAAATCATTTCTACCAAGTCACTGCTGCATGGCTCATTCCATGGGTCTCCAAAGTGATGCCTGCTGGGGCTCGGGTGGTCTCCTTGCTGGCCAGGCAAAGACCGAGTCAGAGGACTGGACCCAACTGCCAGCTCACAGCTCACACTTGTACCCTAGACTGCACCAAGAGGGGCCTGGTCCATAGACTCGCCTCTAACTCAGGCCCCACCAGGAGAGCCCCAAGACCCCCAAACTCCCAGATATGTGGAAGCAAACTTCTCCTGCTGTAGGAAGTAACCTGCTTCTGCAAATAGATACACACAACCTGGGCCGTTCTGCCATAAACCCTGCCCACCCCAGCCAGTTCCCAAACATCACTCACAGAGTCCCCTGCTCACAAGCATGACTTGTCAGAGCTTCAGCCCTGTCTCAGAGGCAAGGTGGGGACACTCCTGTGGGGCTTGCATCCCAAGGGACCAGTGAGGACTGCCGGACACCACAAAGGGGGGCTCAAGACTCTTAGAGTTCCAGTATAAACTGTGGATGCTTTGGATAGAAGCTGATGGTTTTAAGGCAGTTTCTGTGATGAACAGTACAGCTACCTGCCTAGCAGTTATGCCAACGAAGACAAGGACCCAACAAAGGGGCCTTAAGGACAGCAGTAGATGGTCAGGGCCCTATCCCACCTAACACTCTAGTCCTCTCCCCCTGGTTTCCCTGCCGGGGATGCTAGGAAGACACCCCCAAGGTGGGGGTCTCCCTTTACTGCAACAAGTCTATCCAACATGGATGCTGGGGAGCCTGCAGCCAGGAACAGCCCGGCCCTGCACACTGGCGCAGGGGATGCCACCAACCTAGGAGGTTCAGCTACCCTGAGACACCCTGTTGGGCACAGGCCCCAGAAAGCCACAAGGTGGGCCACGTGGACAGAGTTGCCCCAGTCCCAGCTGGCCTGCCCAGGGACCACTGGTACCAGTACGGAGCACTTGAAGAAGGCCTGCAGACCCTGAAAACAGCAGGCTGTAGTCTAGAAATACTGCCCCAGGCAACCCAGGCCTGGAAGGGCCAGCTGGAGGCCACCCTGGCCTGCCCTAACATGAGGGACACAGGCAAGTCACCCCTGGTCCTCGTCTAAGCCCTGACTATAGATTCGCCAGCTAATAAAATGGCGGCCAGCCTTCACCACTTTTTTGGAGTGGTTTATCACACCATGGACTGCTAAAAGGCCAGTCATAGGATGCTGAGCGGATCAACTCCAGTCTCTCAGGCTTGGATTCTTTTCTGAGGGGTCTACCAGTAGTTCAAGGACCAGCAGGGAAGCATATAGTCACAGAGACGGCAGGATTCCCACTAAGACCCTGGGCCCTGAGCTGCCCCTCCTGCCCACCCATCTGTATACTCACTTGCCCTGTCCCTTGACCTCTCCCGCACCCCCCCCCCACTCAGCTCCTATACAGCTTGCTTACTGGAAGTACACTGGGGGTTGGGTTCTGGCACAGAGCCATTTTCCAATGTACGTTGAGGGAAGTGAGCACCCACCCAACCCAATCCCCAATCCTGCTCACCCACAGGCAAAAGCTGTGGGCTGCACTAGGTCTGTACTTAAAAAAATCTGTCGGGGTTTGGGAAGAACAGGCTGGGGATGTAGCTCAGTGGTAGAGTGAGTGCTTAGCATGTGTGAGGCCCTGGGTTCATGCCCCCAGCATCACACACACACACACACACACACACACACACACACACACACACAAATAAGTAAATAAAATAAAAAACAAAGTAAAAGCACAGTAGCAGCTCCATCTGCTCAAAGATCCCCTTGTGGCCCACCTGTCCTCCCGGCCCTTGACAACCACTGGCCGGTTTTCCACCTCTGTAGCTCTGCCTTTTCCAAAATGTCTTGTAAATGGCATGGTGTGGTACATAGCCTCAAGGTCTGGCTTCTTTCACTTGGCAAAATGCAATTAAGATTCCTCCCTGTCATAGTATGAAAGAGCCCAGCAATGTATTGCAGCAGGACCCACCATGTCGGTAACATGGCAGCGGCTGAGGGGCACCTTGGTTTTGCTAAGTCTGAGCAGTTATGAATACAGCTGATATAAACAATTGTGTGCAGGGTTTGGTGTGGACATCGGCTTCCAGCTCCTCTGGATAAGCACCATGGAACAAGCCTGACAGGTCATAGGGAGAATACTTCCGTTTCACGAGAAACCACCAGACCATCTCCAAAGTGCTGCTGTGCTCTGCATTCCCACCAGCACTAACTGGAGCGCCTGTCCCTCCACATCCTCGCCAGCACTTGGCCTGGTCAGCATTCTGGATGGTGGGGCCTCCCCGTGTCTCTAATGACAGGCATCAGTTCGCCATTTGCCACTTAGGGCTTGGAGATTATTTTGTACTCCCCATGTGCACAATCCTCGAATCTGCAAAGAATAACCGACTGTCTTACTTCTTCCTTTCCAGGCTTAATATATGTGTGTGTGTATATATATATATATATATATATATATTTTTTTTTTTTTTTGTCTTACTGCACTTGCCAGGACTTCTAGAATAATGTTGAACAGAAGTGATGCTGAGCATCCTTGTCTTAGTCCTAGTCTCAGGGAGGAAATGTCCAATACTTTATGTTAGCTGTAGATACACTTTATCAGACTAAAGATGGCTCTCTCCGGAGCGCATGAATGATGCTAAGTCCATAGCTCTTTACCAGATTGAGCCCCTAAACTGCCAGCCTTCGATGATGAACACCCTGTTGTTGCCTGGATTAACAAATTATATGTACCTCATGTGCCTTTGCCAAAACCCACAACTGTGCATGCACTAATTCTATCTGGGAACAATGCACTCGAGTGGGCTAAAGACAGAAAGGAAGGTGCCAGAATTTTCTGTCCCTGGAGGCTTGACACGGGCAGTGACTAAAGGGCATGGCACATGCGTAAAAGCGAAGTGACCGGTGACTAAAGGGCATGGCACATGCGTAAAAACGAAGTGACCCCTACGCACCTTCCCTGCTTTTCTGTGTTCGATTACACGGTTTTAAAAAAGAGGCCACTATTGTTTTGCAGGTTCTTCCCCATCGGACAAGAGGAAAGCTTTGCTAGGGCCTAGCCCAAAGGAAGGGCAAGAAAACCGAGGCTCAAGGGCAGGCCAAACTGAACTTGGCAGGGCGAGTGGGGGAGGGGAGAGGGCGGGGCGATCCGGCGGTGGGAGGGTCGCGTAGACTCGGCTTCGACGCGGAAGGAGGCGGAGGGTCCTCAGAGCGCGTGTGGGCGGCTCCGGCGGCGCCCGCCTCTCTTGTCCTGCTGCGGCCGCGAAACCCGCGCGCCCCTGCCCGGCCCCGGGATGTTGCTCCGGCCCCGGCGGCCGCCACCGCTTGCGCCTCCGTCGCCAGCCAGCCCCGACGCCGAGCTGCAAACTGCCGGCGACGGCCCGGGAACCCCGCCTGCGGATCCCGCCACACCGAGCGCGCTGGCGGAGCCCGAGTCGCCCCGCTCTCCCGTGTCCCCGGGCTCGGCGCAGCGCACACCCTGGAGCGCCCGAGAGACGGAGCTGCTGCTGGGCACGCTGCTGCAGCCGGCCATGTGGCGCTCCCTGCTGCTGGACCGCCGCCAAGCGCTGCCCACCTATCGCCGCGTGTCGGCTGCGCTGGCCCGCCAGCAGGTGCGGCGCACGCCCGCGCAGTGCCGCCGCCGCTACAAGTTCCTCAAAGACAAGTTCCGCGACGCGCAGGGCCAGCCGCCCGGACCCTTCGACGGGCAGATCCGCGAGCTCATGGGGCTGCTGGGCGACAACGGGCACAGGCGGGTCCGCCGCCGCCCCTCCGGGCCCGGGCGCCCCCAGCGCGGCCGCCGCCCGGCCCCTACCGCGCCCGCCCCCGCCCCTGAGGATGCAGGTAGGCGGGGAAGGGGCGGACGGGGAGAGGGAGGGAGGGAGGGGCGGCGCGCCGGGCTCCCCGACCCACCTCGCGCTCCCCTCTGCTCCGCAGGCGCCCCGCCGCCGTCGGCCGCCCGCGACCCCGACTCCGATCCCGCCTGCGCGCTGAGGTTCAGCCCGTCCACGGCGAAGTCTGCGGACGCCCACCGCGCCCCCGGCTCTCCGCCCGCCCCCGGCTCGACGGCCTTCCTCACCCTCACCCCAGAGCCCGGCAGCGCGCCCGGCTCCCCGCCGCCGCCGCCGCCGGACCCCGCCCTCGTCCCGGAGGACCCCGACACGCCACCCGGCCCACCCGAGGACCGCGGGCCCCCGCAGGCCGCGCCCCCGTCGCTGAACGCCGCCCTGCTGCAGACCCTGACGCACCTTGGCGACATCGTGGCCGTCCTGGGCCCGCTGCGCGACCAGCTGCTGACCCTGAACCAGCACGTGGAGCAGCTGCGTGGCTCCTTCGACCAGACCGTGTCCCTGGCCGTGGGCTTCATCCTGGGCAGCGCGGCAGCAGAGAGGGGAGTTCTGAGGGAGCCGCGCGAGTGAGGTCCCGCCTGGCCAGCCGCCCTCTCCAGGGCCGGCCACCCCCCCCCACCCCAAACCTAGGTACGTCGAATAAAGATTGCTTTCTGACATGATGCTGTGAATGAGTACAGGTCTCTGGTTGGATAGAAATGGCCTCTGCAGCTAGCGGGCTGCGAAGGTCAGGGCAAGGTTAAAGGGGCTCCAGCTTTCTCCTGAGGTGTCGCCTCACACCCTGGGAAGGCTGGGCGGTGGCCTAAAGGTGCGGTGCCTGACATTGGAGTCTCAAGGCCACGCCTCGCCCTGTAAGAGTTCAGGCAGTACAGACCTGGAGTGGGTGGGGGTTGAGAGACCAGAGCCGGTAAGAAGGTGACCTGCCCAAGGGAGGGAACCCTTTAACCCAGGCGGTGGGTGGAGAGTCCCTAAGTCCTACCTCAGCCAGGGCTGAACCCTTGAAACTGAAGAGGAGCCAGAGAACACCAACACCAGAGGTCCCCACCTTGTCCCAGTGGGGTGACTGGTCCGGGTGCTGGGCTGGGGTCTGAGTCTTCTGGCAGATTCCAGGATAGGGCCCCCTGGACCCCTGCAACTCCTAGAGGACCTAAATTCCAGTCCCAGAGTGCTCCCAGGACTGAAAAGTACAGGTGGGGGAGGGGAGGGTGATGGTGGCCCGGTGTCTCACTAGCATGACAATGGGTGCTCCAGCAAGACAATGGCCCTGTTTTACAAATTCAGGGACTCTTACAGGCTGTGGGCAGCACAGCTAACCCAGGTATGGGTGCTCCCAGGTGGCATGCTGACTGTCCTGAGGAACTCCTTGGACAAATCCATCCCCCCCCCCCCCCCGCACTTTTCTGGAGCAAGGGATGAGTCCCACTGAGGGCAGCTCCAGAAATGAGCTCCCTGCTCCCAAGTACTGGGGCTCTGGATGAGACCATGCCAGGGAGCTGACCCCAAGGGCCCTCACCTAAGACATTGGCCCCACTTCACTATGAGAATCTCCAACCCCAAAAAGCTTTCGATGAGCTGCAACAGACACACGCCCTGGGGGAGGTCAGAGTCACAGGCTGGGGGAGGTGCCTCCACTAGACCCAGTCACTCAAAGATTCTGTCTCCCACCTAGGCTGGAGGCACGCTACTGTAATCCCAGCTGCTCAGGAGGCTGAGGCAGAAGGATCACAAGTTAGAGGCCAGCCTGGGCAACGTACCAAGATCCTGTCTCAAAATTTTATAAAGGGGGGCTAGGGGTGTAACTCAGTGGTAGAGTGCACCCTGGGTACAATCCCCAGCACTGAGAAAAAAAAACTACTTCCCAGCCAGCTTGGGTGCAACCAGTTTCAGCAAACACACCCACACCCCAAGGGTGGGCTCCTTGGCCCCTCTGCCCTGGAAGAGGGTTGTTTTCTGGGCCTGTAAAAGATCAACTAAGCCGCTGAGCCAGCTTATTAATGAGATATTTGGGGTCCCAAGGACTCCTACCTATGCCTTTGTTGCTCTGTGGTGCCCTAGCGCTGGTCTGACCACTCAAGTCACCTCAGCCCTGAGAGCACCTTCTTACCTTGGCACCTCCTGTGACTCCATCCTGGGACCGGCTCCATGGTTGTGGGGAGCCTCCTGTGGCCTCTGGACATAGGCCTTCGTCAGCAAGGCTGGTTGCGTTGCCATAACCCACCCCTGCCATCTCTGTCTTCAGTCTCCGGTAGGGGCCATACCCAGTCCTATGCACAAGGAAGCCACCTCTCTTGTATTCTCCAAAACGGCTGGCTTAGCGCAGGTTCTTGCAGCACCAGCGCATCCTTCCCTGTCTGCACAACCCCTAGCAACATGCTCTGGGCTGACAGAATGTTCTAGAACCCCACTGTCCAGTAGAGCAACTACAAGTCTCGTGGTCACTGAACCCTTAATATGTGGCCAGTGCAACCACAGAACTGATTTTTGGGGGGTCCTCCGAGCAACACCCCAGCCCTATTTTCATTTTTATTTTGAAATAGGGTCTCCCTAAATTGCTGAGGCTGTCCTAAAAGCTTCAATCCTCAGTCTCATCCTCCCAAGTATTAGGATTATAGGTGTGTACCACCCCACACCTGGCATAGGAACTGAATTATGTTTTGGGTTGTTTTTGTTTGTTGTACTGAGGATTAAACCCAGGGATATTCTACCTCTAAGCTACACCCCCAGTCCTTTTTATTTTGAAACAGTTTCCTCACTAAATTGATGAGGGTCTCCCTATTAAATTGCTGAAGCTGGCCTCAAATCTGTGATTCTCCCATTGCAGCCTTCCAAGTACTGGGATTAGAAATGTGCACCACCACACCCTGCTGAATTCTTTAATTTAAATTTACTTTGTTAGCCGGGTGTGGTTGGCACACCCTTGTAATCCCAGTACTTGAGAGACTGAGACAAGAATTTAATGAGACCCTGTTTCAAAAATAAAAAGGTTTGTGTGTGTGGTACTGGGAATGGAATTCAGGGTCATTCTACCTCCAAGCTACATCCCCAACCCTATTCTATTCTTTTATTTTGGGACAGTCTCACTAAATTGCAGAGGGCCTTACTAGGTTGCTGAGGCTGGCCACGAACCTGTGATACTCCTGTCTCAGCCTCCCAAGTACTGGGATTACAAACATGTGCCACCACACCCGGCTGTTTCAAAATTTAAAAAAAAATAGGGCTGGGGGTGTAGCTCAGAGGTAGAAAGGCCCTCAATTCAATCCCTAGTACCAAAAAAAATTTTTTTTTTACTTTGTTGAAGCGGGTGTGGTGGCGCATTCCTGTACTCCCAATATTTGGGAGGCTGAGACAGGAGGATCACAGGTTCATGGCCAGCCTCAGCAATTTAGTGAGACTGTCAGCAACCTAGTGACACCCTGTTTCAAATTTTTAAAAAACAAAAAAAAGGGCTGGGGGTAAACTAGGTGTAGTGGCCCATAATCCCATTACTTTGGAAGCTAAAACAGGAGGATCATAGGTTGGAAGCCAGCCTGAGCAACTTAGTAAGACCCAATTTCAAATTAAAAAGGGCTGGGGGCCTAGCTCAGAGGTAGAATGCCCTGGGTTAAATCCCCAGTACCAAATTAATTAATTAATTAACTTTCTTTGAGTCAAAAGCACAACTTCCGCCTCAAAGCACCTCTTTGTGCATTTAATTCCACTTCATTGCAGGGTTAGTGTTGCCTTAGATTTAAATTTGTTCAACTGCAAAGTCCCATTCCCCTCACCACAGGTCACAGGCCTGGGGTCTGAGGCCTGGACAGGGTCCCCTCTGGGGGCCTGGCAGCCAGGAAACTGGCCAAGTTCTCCTTTCTGAATCAGGTGAGCTTCCCGAGCCTTGCCGGGCGCAGCATCTGCTCCCCAGCCATCCAAACCAGACTGGACCTCAGTAACCACTGTTCTCTTTGGGGGACAGCTACAAAGCCACAGGACCCCACGTGCCAGGCCTCAAGCCCCTCATCCCACTGTGGGCTGCACCTTTACAGGCCCACTGGACTGTAGGGTCAGGAGTGTCATGCCCACCTTGGGAGAAACACAGAAATGCTGGAGGTCACGAACTGAAACTCTGCGGGTGCCAACTACACACGGAAAGGGAGGGGTGCTGCCAGGGGAGGTGACTACCTCTGGGCCCTGGCCCTGCAACACTGGCCTTCAGAGTAGTGGGGTAGGCGAGATGCCCTGGGCCAGGCCAGCACAGGGGAACCCAGCCCAGCTCCCCACCCCCTGGTTTCCCACAGCTTCCAAGAGACCCCTGGGTGGTGGCCCTTCTCAGGTTGGCTCCCAGTGCTAGCCCTTCCTGTGAGGGTCTCTGACCAGGTTCACAACTTGCCTCCCTACCCACGGAGCCCCCCTGGTGGGCAGAGGGCAGGAGGAGGCAGGGCCCTCCTGAACTCCCAAAGTGGGCAACAAGGAAAGACAGACCTAGACAGAGGGCAGCCCCTCCCCCCTGAGCTCGGAGATCTCCCACGAATCCCACTCCACGGGGGTCTCTTTCCAGACACACCTAACGCTCTGCACGTGAAGGCTCTGACAGGAGGGAGGGGCGGTGGAGGGTGGAGGGCCCGAGCGCAGTAGGGAGTGGGGCCCGGCCCCGCTGGGGAGGGTGGAGCTCGCAGGGCCACCGGGCTTTGGCCTTGGCCTTGGTGGAGACCACCAGGCAGCCTCCCCTTTTTAATGGGAGAGGGGCTCCAGGGAGTCCGCCGGTTGGTACTGGGCCGGTTGGGGCGTGCAGGCGAGAAGCCGCCGGTCTGAAGAGTACAGGCAGAGGCCCAGGCCTGGACCATTTCGGGGAAGTTTGGCTTTGATGCCTGTGGGGGCCAGGGGCTGGCAGGGTTCCTGTGGACATGTCCCTTTCACCGCTCACTCTACTGTGGCCAGACGTGGCAGCCAGGGGGTACAGATGCGAGATCCCAGGGTAGGACCCGGCTGCCACCTGTGCCTGGAGACTTGCACCTAGGAGGAGGCGGAGGGGCAGCGCAGGTCCCAGAGCCTGGAGAGCCACTCAGAAGTCAAAGAAGAAGCTGAGGCGGAGACATCAGGAACCACGATGGTGGGCTTCAGCGGCCCGCGGGGTGCAGAGGAGCCCGACTTCAAAAGCCGCCCCAGCCAGGCGTGGTGGTGCTGCCTATAATCCCAGTACTTGGGAGGCTGAGACAGGCGGATCACAAGTTTGAGGACAGCCTCAGTAACTAGTGAGACTCATCAACCTAATGAGCCCCTATTTCAAAATAAAATAGGGCTGGGGGTGTAACTTGGAGGTAAAATACCCCCGGGTTCAATCCCTAGTACCAAAAAAAAAAGAGCTGCCCCAGAGGGGCAGGGAGCAAGGGAACCACCCCCTGCATCAGCAAGGGGCTCAAGAGGGGAGATTGTGGCCCTGCTGAGTGGGGGTGAAGTCACCTTTGGACTCAGGAGGATCCCCGTTGCGGAGGGGGTGGGGTCGTGCATGACCCAGAGATGACTGAGAGATTCGAAATGAAATGTGCTGCATGTGCTTTCACCCACCTGCAATCCCCAAAATCCCAGCTACTCAGGAGGCTGAAGCAGGAGGATCACAGGTTCAAGGCCAGCCTAAGCAATTTAACAGACCCTGTCTCAAAAAGGACTAAGAATATAACTCAGTGGTAAAGCGCCCCTAAGTTAGATCCCCAATACTGCTAAATAAATAAATAAATAAATAAATTTGAAAGCTGCAACTATGTTTCAAAGTATGACATGTTAGTGGCTTGCTGTCTTACAAGTGTCCCTCTTTACTCAAGAAATGAATACTCTGACATTTCCAGGCAAGGAACAGCTGGGGGGGGGGGGACTTACCTTTGCCCTGCTGGGGCTGAGCCACCACCCTGGGGGAACAGCCCCCATCGTGGCTGTGGGTAGGAACTCCGAAACACAGAGCATATTTGGAGCATGCCTGGTGACCCTCCCTGTGCCCCACAATCTGCAGTCCTGGAAACACTGGCCAGCAGTAATTCAAATCCCCTTTCCCAGGGAAACGACAGACCAGTTTCTATGAGGTGGCTGAGTCTCCGGAGATCAAGGGTGGTGACCCAGCCTTCCTTCCTCTAGGAGGCCACGTCCAAAGCCCCTCCAGCGCCCACCCCCGCCAGCCTCTCGCCTGGGGCCTTTAGACCTCCGGGTTGGGGCGAATCCGAGGAAGACTGGCGCGGTGCAGTCCCTACCCCGCCCCCGACCCCGGGTCAGCGCCGGCCGTCCCCTGCTGGACTGTGGGTCCGGCGGGCTCCCGCACCTGGGACCTCCTCGTCAGCGCCGGAGGCGGGGTCGGGGTGTTAATCCAGGGCGAGACCTGCGGGGCGGAGGTGGCCATCCGGATCCGGATGGGTTGGCGCCGGCGTCCCCGGGAGTCCGAGCTGCCGGCTGGACCCTGTCTGCGTGGAGGCCCGCGCAGCCTGGGCGGCCTGATCCGCGGGGACACCTGACGCCCGCCTCCTGGGGCGCCGAGCTCCGTGCCGGGCCGTGCTGGAGAATTCTGCACTGCCGTCCTGCCTCCGACGCGGGCGGGGCACTCAGGGCAGGGAGCCCACCTGGCTGCGTGTGCCCATCCTCCGAGCTTGCGGCCAGAGTGGCGTCCGGTCGTGGACGCGGACAGTTCAGCGGAGAATCAGCGGTGGCGGTGGGGCGATCGTCCCGAAGGTGCGCTCTGGGCGTCCCCGCGGCAGGGCCGAAGCGATGGTTCACCGTCTCTCCCGCTTGGGAGCCTGGCATGGAGCAGTACACGCCCCGAGCGAGCGGCCAGGCAGCGCAGGCTTGCAGTCCGAATTTGAAAGCGACTTCCAGCCGCACCGAGGAGCCCGACGGTGCAGAAGGCCGACAAGTGCCAGGAGCTGGGGCAGCGGGAGTAGGAGGGTCCTCTTTGGACATCCCGCCAGTCTTGTAGCAGTCCCCTCTGGGGATACCTACACAGCCCGACACCGTGGACACGTGCCCTGGCCGAGCGCACGGCCTCCGGTGTGCACCCCTGCCCTCTAGGCTGGGCACCGCGCTGCTGCTCGCCGGCAGGCTCCGGAATCAACCTCGGGTAAGGAGATCCCCAGCGACCTTCAGACAGGCCCGCGTGGGGCTGCAGAAGGAGGGGGCACTCAGCAGGGAGGGTGGAGAGATGAAAGGATGTAACAAGTCCCCCCAACCTTAGACAGTCGGGACTCAATTAGCGGTATGGCAGCCCCGCCCTTGCCCCAGACATCTTGGAGCCGGGGGAGGTGTGAACCACCTCCTTTGTGCTGGAAACTGAAGGCAATTAGGTGCTACTTATCTGTGGGATTTTGCAGCCCCATCCCACCCCCTCACCCAAAGCATATAAACGCAGCCCCTGCTGAACCTGTGGCCATCCTGTGTTGGGACCGCCGGACTGGACCATCCATCTGAGACCTTGTGAGTGCTGCCATGCCTCCCTCCACCCTGCCTGATGGCCGCCAACCACCCTCCAACTTTGGATCCGTGGACTGGCTCTCCCAGAGCAGCTGCTCAGGGTCCACCCTCACCTCCAAGCCCTCCCAAGTCTCCTCCAGGAGGCTCCCTGGCCGAGGCCAGGAGTGCGTCATCAGAGAGCCCCCTCAGACCACTGGCACCCGGAAGGATAAGCGCGCAGAACACCCTGTGTCGGAGCCGCCGGTCACTGGTAGGGCCGGATTGGGGGTGGGGGTGCTTCCTTCCCAGATAGGGCTGGGTGCTGGGTGGGTTCAAGATTCAAGGCCAGGAAGACCTACACACCCATGCGTGCTCTTCTGTACGAGGTAGGGGTTGGGAGTGTTTTTACAGCGGCTGGGAGTTGAGCTCTTGCCTGCCCCTCTTGGAGTGTGTGCTTCTCCCTAGGAAACAAAAGCAAAAGCCTTGCTAGGGATTTTCCCTCCTCCAGCCCCTCATGGTCCCATTGCTTAGATGTGGGCCCACTCACCCCAGGTTGGAGGAGGCTGAGCTGGGTCAAGCCCTCTCCGTTAAACTTGGGGATGGCCTGAGCGCCTTCATGCATATGATTTTCAAGTTCCTTAGTTGGTTCTTGGGCCCCAGTTCGGAAGGGCCTTGTTGCCCCTCCCAGCCAAGCCAGATCCTTGGTTCAACCTCAGACTTGAGCCCATTCCCAGTCCACCTGGTGTCCTGTTGTGTTTTGGTGGTGGTGGTGGTGGTGTGTGTGTGTGTGTGTGTGTGTGTGTGTGTGTGTGTTTGGGGTTTTTTGTTTGTTTTCTGCAGTACTGAGGGTTGAACCCTGGACCTTGCACATGCTAGGCAAGCCCTCTATCATGGAACCACATTCCCCAGCCCTTCTTTCATTTTATCTTGAGACAGTGTCTCACGAAGTTACCAGGCTGGCCTGGAACTTTTGATCCCCCTGCCTCAGTCTCCCAAGTATCTGGAATGACTGGCTTGTGCCACTTCACCGGCTGTTTTCTACTTCTTGTTGGTGCTACAGCATCCAGCCCAGGGCCTCTTACATGCTACGAAGGCCCTCTACCACTGAGCCACAACCCAGCCATGTTTTTTGGTTTTTGCACCTAATTGCTGCTTTTAGGTTTAAAAACTACTTGGGCAGCAGGGCCTGGTGGCGCACATCTGTAATCCGAGTACTTGGGAGGCTGAGACAAGAAGATCTGCAAGTTCAAGACCAGCATTAGCAGCTTAGTGAAATCCTGTCTCAAAATTAAAAGGGCTGGGGGTGTAGCTCCTAGGTTCAATCCCCACTACCACACACACCAAATAAAACTGCTTGTTCAAATGTGGGGCTAATATTATCTATAAACTTCTACTTAAGAAAAAATTTGAAGTGGTAGAGCACTTTCTTTTTTTTTTTTTTTTTGGTACGGGGATTGAACGCAGGGGCGTTCTACCTCCGCGCTACGTCCGCGGCCCTATTTTTTATACTTTATTTTGAAACCGGGTCTCACGAAGTTGCGGAGGGCCTCACTAAGGAGAGAGAGAGAGAGAGACAGGGAGAGAGAGAGAGAGAGAGAGAGAGCTGAGGAGCTGAGGCTGGCCGCGAACCCAGATCCTCCCGTCTCCGCCTCCCAAAGTACTGGGATTACAAGCGTGCGCCACCACGCCCGGCGTAGAGCACTTTCTTACAAGGCCTGGGTTTGATCCCCAGCACTGCAATATGGGTATTAAACTATATGTCATATATGCTAAATATATTAATATATATTAAAATAAATAAAAGTTTCAGTAGTCCTTATGGAATAATTTCATACTTCAATGAGCTGAACTTTCAAATGCATTCTCCCAGCCTGGCATGGTGGCACACGCTTGCAATCCCAGTACTTGGGAGGCTGAGACAGGAGGATTGCAGGTTCATGGCCAGCCTCAGCAATGTAGTGAGGCCCTCTGCAACTTAGTGAGACCCTGTTTCAAAATAAAAAATAAAATAGGATTGGAGGTGTAGCTCAGAGGTAGAATGCCCTTGGGTTCAATCCCCAGTGACACCCAAATAAATAAATAAATAAATAATAAATGAGTTCTCCCCAACCAGCAACCATCCCCATCCCCCTCAATAGTCAATCATTTCTGCATCAAAATTCATCCCCTCACCCCTCATGTTTTCTAAAATGAATGGCCTTCTTATGTCCTGTATGCTTTCAGATGAATGTTTAAAAAAAAAAAAGGATAAAATTGGCTGGCTTCCTTGCAAAAGTACCAATTGGCGTTTCGGTCAGATGTGGTTAAATATTACTATGCAGAGGTCTTCTCTGTGCGGGCCTGGTCCTGGGACTCCCCCAGACCACCTGTGGAGGGCTGAGAGCCCAGTCTCCTCATTTAGGTATTAGAAAGCTGAGATTTGACAGAGACACACAGCAGGGGCGCCAGCTGGCCCCTCTGGCTACCACCACAGTCCCTGGTCCCTGAGGCCCCAGCTGCCTCTCTGGGCACCAGGCCTCTGAACCCTGCGCCTGGTGCATGTGAGGCTGCCATTGTGGCTGTCTTTCTCAGCTGGTTTGTTTTTTGGTTTTTGTGGTACTGGGGATTGAACCCAGAGGCATTCTACCACCAAGCTACACTCCCAGCCCTGTTTTATTTTTTGTTTCGAAAGAGTTTCATTAAGTTACTGAGGCTGTCCTCGAACCTGCAATCTTCCTGTCTCAGCCTCCCAAGTACTGGGATTACAGGCACACGCCACCGCGCCTGCCTTCTCTGCTGTTCTTCTTCATCACTCACGCATGCTACCCTGCCAGCTTTATTTTTTGTTAGGATCTAACCCAAGTAGCTCCACTTCGAGTCTATGTAATAATGGGTCTAAGTTACTGAGGGCTGGCCTCGAAGCTTTGATCCTCCTGTCTCAGTCTCTCTAGTACTGGGATTACAGGCATGTACCACCACACTTGGCTCTATAGCTAGGTTTTTAATAGGATTTTTTAACCTTTTTTTTTCCTGTTTGAGGTGGAATTTTTTGTTTTCTTGTCTTGTTTTGGTTTTGTACTGGGGATTAAACCCAGAGGCATTCTACCTCTAAGCTACATTCCCATCGCTGTGTGTGTGTGTGTGTGTGTGTGTGTGTGTGTGTGTGTGTGTTAGTAGGGATTAAACCCA
>PVJS01040568.1:0-18383 GCA_004027185.1 Glis glis
AAAAAAAAAAAAAAAAAGAATGTGGAAAGTGCATGAAAACCACAAGAGGATATCACATTGCATCTGATGGATGGCTGTAATTAAGAAGTTGGAAAGAACAAATTTGGGTGATACTGTGGAGAAATAGCAACCCTGATACTGATAGAATGCCAAACGGTGCAGCAGTATGAAAAATAGTTTGATGTGCCTCAAAAAGTTGAACTGACTTACCATACAGCCCAGTTCTTTTGTTTCTTTTACACAAGAGAATTGAAATCATACGTTAAGACAAAACTTCTATATAAGTATACCTACCAGTATTATTTCTTATTGCCAAATGGTGAAAAGAGACCATCAATTTAGGAATGCATGAGTAAAATGTGATATATCCACACAATGTAATATTATTCAGTCACAAAGAGAAAGAGTACTCATATACATTGCAACATCTTTTGCCTTGCCTGGAACCCAAAACCTCTTGCATACTAGTCAAGCCCTCAACCTCAGCTCCAGGTTCAATCCCCAGTACTGCAAAACAAAACAAAATCAACCAACCAACAAACAAAAACAAAGAGCTAAAGCACATAGCTCAAAGTGACTCCGTTCTTACTGAATCAAGGTCTTCTGACTTAGGTTTTGTGTATCTTTCAAGTATTTATCTCTTTCCCCATCCATTCTCATGCTCTATTCCAGGGGCTAAACAGCCAACAGTTACTGCACATGTGCCAGGTGATAGACACTGGGTTAAGCAGGGGGCAGCAGAGGAATGTGTAGCAAAGACCTCCACAAAGGCCTGCTTGTTCCGGGCACTGCTGCAGCTCCTGGGCTGAATAGCTCTCACTGATTGAGAATTCATTTAATCGCCACAGCCATTGTGTAGGTAAGCATTGCTACCAAGTTCTTTAGATTGAAGTAGAGATTCCATGGCTGAGAGATGAAAGCATTTGCCTGGGGGCATGGATGTGGGATTCAAGCCTCCATTTGAGGAAAGAGATCAAGTGAAATAATAACAACAGGAGCAATAACAATAACAAAATGATAAAAACAGCAGACATTTATACAGTACCGGGCATAGCCTAACCTGTGCCAATATATTTGTTCCATCAATTTAGGAGTTTCAATTCTTAGTGTATAATATGACAATAAATATATTTAGAATTTAATACATTGTATGACATAATGTGTCTATGCCATGTGTTACCCAATAATGCTATAGTTCAACTTTATAGAAACTAGGATTCCCAATCCACTTATAGAATAAAAACAACTGTTGAAAATATTTTGTGATTTCATGTGATAAGAAAGGACTCACAAAAGAGTATTTAAAAAGGACACCCAAGATTAAGGAAAACAGTAGAGAATGGAAAAACACTAAAGCACAGACCACAATGTGGATCTATGACAACCTGGGCCTAAAGAGAAAAGAAAGAAGGGAAATAGGCCGAGACAGGAGGATGGTAGATTCCAGCCTCAGCAACTTATTGAGACCCTCAGAAACTTACTGAGACCCTGTTTCAAAATAAAAAATAAAATGAGGCTTTGCGTGTCTCAGGAGTTGAATGTCCCTGGGATCAATCCCCAGTACCACACATGCACACACACAAATCAGTATAAACAAGGAATCTTCAAATGATAACTATTGGCATTATTAAAACATTACCCTATTCAGGAAAATAATAAACTTCCAAATGTCATTAAATTTTCAAATCACTTTGAGGTTTTTGTTTACTAATTCTGTTTTGAAAAATCCTCAGCTCATGTTTTCTAAAAGTTTAGCTATTAAAGAAAGTCTCCAATAACATCAAATGGCTCTATAGTTCACCAGAGATGAGCTAACTCTTTATACCAAATATTTATCAAGAGCAATTTGGGGCCAGGCAATGTTACAAGCAGAGATATCCATCGTTCTAAGACATGGCAAATACTTGACTTATAGGTAGGTGTTTGGTTTGACTATCCACGTTTGTGTGTGTGTGTGTGTGTGTGTGTGTGTGTGCATTTATTTATTTATTTACTTATTTATTTATTTATTTATTGGTACTGGGAATTGAACCCAGGTGCATTCCACCCCAGCCCTATTTTTTTTGTTTTTGTTTTGAAACAGGGTCTCTCTGTGTTGCTGAAAGTCTCACTAAATTGTTGCTGTTGATCTTGAAGCTGCAATGCTCCTGTCTCAGCATCCCAAGTACTGGAATACTTGCGTGCCACCATGCCTAGCTGGTTCTGTTTTTATGTACGTTAGAGTGTCTTCAGATGAGTTATATGCTCTCAAATTCAATATATTCTGTTATGTGACTTGAATATCCTCACATTTGAGTTTAGGACCCATCCAAAGACAAAGCTCTGGTCGCATAAAAATATAGATAAGCAGGAAAGCAATCTTGAACAATCAAAGACTACATTCAAACAGAGTGTAGTTTGAATGTAGTCTAATCTGGGTTCTAGTCATAAAATCTGTTACCTATAAGGACTAATATAACTCAATTGAATTGCTTTTTACTATCCTTGCATTGTAGGAATTATTTTCATTTTTTTAAATGATATAGCTTAGCCAACTATATTTTTTACATAAAACAATGAATTTTATTAGGAGTTATATATTACATGAAAATGTATCATTATTTTGCCTAAATATGATTGAAAGCTAAGGTATTTTTAAGTGTTTTAAAATACTGAAGACAAGTTTTAAGCCATATTTGTTCCCATTATTGGAAGTGAAAAGGTCAGTAGTGATATATACAAACATACCCTTAAATATTTTATCTTAAAGGATATAACATGAACATTATTCAATCAATGTTGGGTGTAGACCCATTTTCAGTATAGGTCTATTGATTGAGTCTCATAGGACCATTTTTGTCTAAACCACAACCAAGCTCCATTGACTAAGATTTCCACCTTTGATATCTTTTTTTGGGAGGGGAGTGTTTTGGTTTTGTCTATTTTTTAATTTACTTACTTTTATTGGTGCATTGTAATCATACATCTTGATGGGTTTCTGGGTGGTAGAAGTATACATGCACAAATCAATTGGTCAGTTAGCCCTCCCCCAATTCCCACCCCCATTCCCTCCCCCTTCCCTCTTCTCATACTCAGCATAGTAATTGACTTTATTTATTTATTTATTTATTTATTTATTTATTTATTTTGCAGTACTGGGGAATGAACCCAGGAGCATTCTACCTCCAACCTACACCCCCAGCCCTAATTTTTATTCTTTATTTTGAAACAGGGTCTCACTAAGTTGCGGAGGGCCTCACTAAGTAGCTGAGACTGGCTGCAAACCTGTGATACTCCAGTCTCAGCCTCCCAAGTACTGGGATTACAAGCGTGCGCCACCACGCCTGGCAGTGGTTGACTTTGATAAATTTGTGTGTGTACATCATGTGCATTAGGATGTTTCCCTCTTCCCCCCTCCCATTTCCCTCAGTTAGGTCACCTTCTTTACTCATCTAAGGTTTTCTCCATCTTTGTCTGGAGTCTCCCTTTGACCTATTCTCCCTAGCTTCAGCATATATAGGGAGAGCATCCAACTTTTCACTTTTTGTGACTGACTAATCTCACTATGCATGATCCATAATTCCATCCATTTCCCTGCAAATGATGTAATTTTGTTCTTCTTTATGGCTACGTAAAATTCCATTGTGTACATATCCCATAGTTTTATAATCCATTCATCTCTTGATGGACATCTTGGCTGGTTCGATAGTTTGGCAATTGTGAATTCTGCAGCTATAAACAGATATGCATGCATTAGTCTGGTAATTTGGTTTCCCTTCTTTTGGGTAGATACTTAGAAGTGGTATTGCTGGGTCATATGGTAGGTTCATTCCCAGTCTTCTGAGGAATCCCCACACTGTTTTCCAAAGTGGTTGCACTAATTTGCAATCCCAACAAATGTATTAGAGTTCCTACTTCTCCACATCCTCACCAGCATTTGTTTTTGCTTGTGTTTTTAATGATTGCCATTCTAATTGGGGTTAGGTGAAGTCTCAGGGCAGTTTTGATTTGCATCTCTCTGATTGTTAATGATGTTGAATACATTTTCATAAATTTATTGGCCATTTGTATTTCTTCTTTTGTGAAGTGCCTATTTAGTTTACATGCCCATTTTTTGATTGGGTTGTTTGCTTTTTTAGCAGAGAGTTTCTTGAGTTCTCTATATATTCTAGATATTAGTCCTCTATCATTGGAGTAGCTGGCAAAAATCTTCTCCAATTCTGTGGGCTCTCTGTTGAGGTTCTTGATAGTTTCCTTTGCTGTGCAGAAGCTCTTCAGTTTAATGCAATCCCACATATTGATTCTCTTTATAATGTCTTGTGCCTTTGGGGTCTTGTTGAGGAAGTTTTTGCCTGTGCCTATGTGTTGAAGAGTTGGACCTATACCCTCTTCAAGCCGCTGCAAGGTCTATGGTCTAATTTCCAGGTCTTTGATCCATCTGGAATTGACTCTTGTGCAAGGTGAGAAAGTGGGGCTTATTTCCATTTTTCTGCATGTGGTTAACCAGTTTTGCCAACACCATTTGTTGAAGAGGCTATCTTTTTTCCAGTGTGTGTTTTTGGCTTCTTTGTCAAAAATCAGTTGGCTGTAAGTGTGTGGATTTGTTTCTGACTCTTTATTCTGCTCCGTTGGTCTATGTGTCTGCTTTTGTGAAAAATACCGTGCTGTTTTTATTACTATGGCTCTGTAGAATAGTTTGAAGTCAGGTATTGTGATGCCTCCTGCATGATGTTTGTTGCTGAGAACTACTTTGGCTATTCTGGGTTTTTTGTTGTACCAAATGAATTTAAGAACAGATTTTTCTATGTCTGTGAAGAATGGCCTTGGTAATTGAATGGGTATTGCATTGAATCTGTAGATCACTTTTGGAAGAATGGCCATTTTGATATTTATTCTGCCCATCCAAGAGCATGGAAGGTCTTTCCATCCTCTAAGATCTTCTTCAATTTCTTTTTTCAATGTTTCATAATTTTCCTTGTAGAGGTCTTTTACATCTTTGGTTAGGTTTATTCCTAAGTATTTTATTGTTTGGGGAGATATTGTGAGTGGAAATGTTTTCTGGATTTCTTTTTCAGTGGATTTATGGTTGGCATATGGGAAAGCTTCTGATTTTTTAAGATTGATTTTGTATCCAGACACTTTGGTGAATTTTTTGATCAGTTCTATAAGCCTTTTGGTTGAGTTTATTCGGTCTTCTAAGGATAATATCATGTCATCTACAAATAGAAGTAGTTTCAGTTCTTCTTTTCCCATTTGCACTCCCTTTGATATCCTTCTCTTGTCTTATTGCTCTGGCTAGAGTCTCTTGTACTATATTGAAATGGAGTGATGATAGTGGACATCCTTGTCTTGTTCCTATTTTTAAGGGGAACTCTCATAGTTTCTCTCCATTCAACATGATGTTGGCTGTGGGCCTATTGTACATTGCCTTTATGATGTTGAGGTATATTCCTTCTGTTCTGATTCTCTGTAGTGTTTTTATCATGAATAGGGTGTTGGATTTTGTCACATGCTTTTTCAGCATCTATTGAAATAATCATGTGATTTTTGTCTTTACTTCTGTTTATGTGGTGGATTACATGGATTGTTTTTCGTATTTTGAACCAATCTTGCATCGCTGGGATGAACCCAACTTGGTCATTGTGTATGATTTTTTTTGATATATATTTTTTTTTTTGCGGTACCAGGGATTGAACCCAGGGGCGTTCTACCTCTGCGCTACACCCGCGGCCCTATTTTTTATACTTTATTTTGAAACCAGGTCTCACGAAGTTGCGGAGGGCCTCACTAAGTAGAGAGAGAGAGAGAGAGCTGAGCCTGGCCACGAACCCGGATCCTCCGGTCTCCGCCTCCCAAAGTACTGGGATTACAAGCGTGCGCCACCACGCCCGGCTCTTGATATGGTTTTGAATATACATTGCTAGTATTTTGTTTAGAAGTTTTAAGTCTAAGTTTGCCAATGATATAGGCCTGTATTTTTCTTTTCCTGAGCTGTATTTATTCAGTTTTGATATTAATGTGATGTTGGCTTCATAGAATATATTTGGGAGAGTCTTGTTTCTTTCTATTTCATGGAATAGATTGAGGAGTGTTGGGATTAGTTCTTCTGTAAAGGATTTATAAAATTCACCTGGGAAACCATCTGGACCTGGGCATTTCTCTGATGGTAGGCTCTTTATTGCTGCTTCAATTTTTCGATAGCTATTGGAGAGTGTAAATTTTCTATATCTTCTTGATTCAACTTAGGAAGGTTGTACATGTCTAGAAATTTGTCTGTTTCTTCTAGGTTTTCCATTTTGTTGGAGTATAGTTCTTCAAAGTAGTTTCTGATTATCCTCTGGATTTCTGCGCTGTCGGTGGTAATATCACCTTTTTCAATTTTCAGTTTAGTAATTTGGGTTGATTCTCTCTTTTGGTGAGGTTGGCTAGTGGTTTATCTATCTTGTTTACTTTTTCAAGGAACCAGCTTTTGGTTTTGTTGATTTTTTGTATTGGTTTTTTTATTCTCTAACTCATTGATTTTTGCTCTGATATTAATAACTTCCTGTCTTCTACTGGCTTTGGGGTTACACTGTTCCTGCTCTTCAAGGGCTTTGAGGTGTGTCCTTAGGTTATTTATTTGGTGATTTTCTGTTCTTCTTATGTGGGCACTCAGTGCTATGAATTTTCCTCTTAATAATGCCTTCAGAGTGTCCCAGAGATTTTGGTATGTTGTGTCTCTCTTTCCATTTGTTTCTAGGAATTTCTTAACTTCTCCCCTTATTTCTGCTATGACCGATTGCTCATTCAGCAGTGTGGTGTTCAGTCTCCACATGTTTATGAGGTTTCTCTGGGTCTTCTTATAGTTGATTTCTAGTTTCTTTCCATTTTGGTCTGAAAAGACACAGGGGATTATATCACATTTTTTAACTTGCTAATATTCACTTTTTGGCCAAGATATGGTCTATTTAGACAAGGATCCATGAGCAGCTAAAAATATGTGAATTCAGGTGCAGTTGGGGAAATATTCTGTATGTGTCTAGTAGGTCCATTTTGTTTATGGTGTTCCTTATATCTGAGGCATCTTTACTGACCTTTTGTCTTGAAGATCGATCTAGTAGTGTGAGAGGTGTGTTGAAGTCTCCCAAGATTATTGTATTGGGATCTATGTGTGACTTAATGTCATAAAGAGTTTCTTTTGTGAAAGTTGTTGCACCTATGTTTGGGGCATAAATGTTGACTATCGTTATATCCTCCTGTTGGATTTTTCCTTTTACCAGTAAGAAATGAACTGCTTTGTCTCTTCTGATAAGTTTAGGTTTGAAGTCTAATTTGTCTGATACCATAGTTGCTAATCCTGCTTGTTTTTGAGTTCCATTAGTGTGGGTTACCTTGCTCCATCCCTTCACCTTTAGTTTGTGAGTATCTTTACTTGTAAGGTGTGTTTCTTGCAGGCAGCATATAGAAGGATTGTTTTTTCAATCCATTTTGCCACCTTATGTCTTTTGATTGGGTAGTTGAGGCAATTTATATTCAGTGTGATTATTGAGAGATGAGTTTTAATTCCTAACATTTTGAGTTTTAATTTCTGTTTGAGGTAGTGTTTGTTCTTCTTTGCCTAGTTGTTTGCTTGATGGAAATCATTGTTTCTCTGGTTCTGGCATTTCTTTATTATTTCTTCTTTGTAATTAATCTCTTTGAGTATTTTCTCTAGTGCTGGTTTGGAAGACATAAAGTCTTTCAGCTTCTGTTTGTCATAGAAGGTTTTTATTTCTTCGTCAAATTTGATAGATATATTTGCTGGGTAGATAAATCTTGGCTGGAAGTTGTTTTCTTTCAGAGTTTAGAATATGTCGCTCCAGGCCCTTCTGGATTTCATGACTTGGTTTGGAAAGTCAGGCGTGATTCTTATTGGTTTGCCTCTGAATGTTACTTGGTCTTTTACTCTTGTTGCCTTTAAGATTCTCTCCTTGGCCTCTACATTAGTCAATTTGATTATTATGTGGCGTGGTGAACCTCTTCTCTGATCTTGTCTATTAGGGGTTCTATATGCTTCCTCTACCTGTGTGTCGACCTCTTTTTCTATATTTGGAAAAATTTCTAATATTAATTCTCTTAAAAGATTATTCATACTTTTGGTTTTAGTTTCTATTCCCTCTTCTATGCCTATTATTCTTGGGTTTGCTCTTTTAACATTGTCTGAGATCTCTGTCCAATTGCCCCCTCACTGCAAGTGTGGGTCTCCATGTTCTCCACTGGAGTTGTACCTTTGTCTCTGTCTACACATATGGTGGTTGTTGCCAGTGGGAGACTCTGGGCTTGTGTCTCTCTTTGGCTACAGAGGCAGCAGATGTCACTTTGACCTGACTCTGTGGTAACACAGAATTCAGTGTTTTCCACTGGGAAGACTGGGTTGGTCCAATTTTACCCAGGTACCATGACTGCGTGTCCTGTGACAATCCCCAGGAACCCTGCAAAGGCACTGTGACCTGCAGGCTGTAGGCTTGTCCCACCCGAATGTCATCAGGGGCTGTCTGCTTATCTACACATCTACTGCATCTTACAGCAGACCCTACTCCCACCTCCACAGGGGTGATCCTCAAAGTTTCAGACCCTCTGAGTCTATTGTTTGCCATGCGAGTCCCTGTGGCCATGCTGGGTGGTCTTCTCCTGGGGCGGCTCATTAACTTATGGTCTCATTGAGTGCTGCCCTTAATCTCTGGGGGAGGGGGTGGGTGCAGCCTCTGCCACAGGTTCTGGTCAGGCTTCTAGGCATTTGGGTCTCTGTTGAGTGTGGAGCGAATTACTGCTCGCTCTCATTGCTGATGATCTGCAGTTGCTGGATTTACAACATGTCTCTGGCTTCTTTGTTGGTGGCATGTGGAAGCTGCAATGCTGGTAGCCGCTGGCATAGTCTGGCCAAGATGGCACTGCCACCACTGACAGTCAACTACATTTTTAAATGACCATTGCAAGAGTTATTTTGAATGGCCCTCTAGATACTCACTTCTTAATTCAATTGCCTGAGGTGGATTTGGTTCATCCCATCTAAACAAAACTCCTAAGGTTCCAATGGAAATTTTCATTCTTATTTTGATTCGCAAAAAATAACACAAGATCTCTAGGGAAAAACACAATTTTTATTAGAATTGATTTCCTTTCTGAGAGGGTAAATTGTCATTATTATTTTTTGTTTGTTTCATAACAAAGCTGTAAATCATATTCTGATCATATTCATGAAGTATGTTTTTAAATGTTTGCCAGTCTTTTTTGATTTCTTGGATCCCTACTGACCATCTCTTCTCCAATCCTGGCTATTCTTCTGTATTTTCCAGGAGAAAATGTCAAGAAATTCAGCTTCTCTGCAATTTTGAGTATCTATGGAATGGTATTTATTATATAAATAGAGACAAAGCTCTTCCCCAATGTAACAAATATAGTGTAATAACATGTGTTTAAAAATTATTTCAAGTCTGTTGATCGTAATTCCAGTACTTGGGAAGCTGATAAAGGAGGACCATAGGTTCTAGGCCAGGCTCAGCAACTTAGCAAGACACTGAACAACTTAGTGAGACCCTGTTTCAAAATAAAAAAGGTCTGGGGGTGTATCTTATAGGTAGAATACACCTGGGTTCAATCCTCAGTGTCAAAAAAAAAGAAAGAAAAGAATTTCAGCTGTGCTGGCAAATTAAGCAAAGAAAAAGTGGTCAGATATTCGTGAAAGTGATGAAATTTTGGCTGCCAGAAAGTCCTAAGTTCTGTAGAAATATTTTTCTCATGGTACATGCAGAATTAACTCAATTTTGGATAGACTTTCATCCCACTGATGATTGTCTATCCTGTTATTCTCCCAGGGGAGAAGGAAGGACATATTTGGACATAAAATGATTGTTGTGCATGTGTGCTGCACACATATTGGTGAGGAAGTGGGAAGGAGCATATTTCTGTTCGCAGCTGGGAGGCCAGCCTCAGCAAATTATAGAGACCCTCAGCAACTTAGTGGGACCTTATTAAAAAAAATAACGGCATGATAGCACACTCCTGTAAGCCTGGTACTTGGGAAGTGAGATAGGAGGATAGCAGGTTTGAGGCTAGCCTCAGCAACTAGTAAGGCCCTCAACAATTTAGTGAGACCCTACTTAACAATAAATAAGTAAATAAATAAAAAAATAGGGCTGGGTGTGTAGCTCAGAGGTAGAATGCCTCCAGTAACCAAAAAAAAAAAAAAAAAAAAAAAAAAAAAAAAAAAAAAAAAAAAAAAAAACAGAAAAGAAGTAGGAAGAAAGGAGACATACAAGATGGAGAAGTAAAATATCACTTTAATATAAAAGCCTGGTGCTAAGGTTCCTCATGCCTTTCCTTCCAGAACCAGTTCTCTCTCCCAGGCCTCTCTCTTCCAAATTCCTGAGAAATCTGTATATCTTAAAGTTAATAATAATAATAATAACCAAACTATAGTTATCCTATTCACCACTAGCAAGACGGATGTGATATCTTGAGAAACCTATAATTTAGGTAACTTTCCAGCCCATCTATTGGTCAGATGATGGAGACCACAATCAGCCCAAGGATGTGGTAGATGACTGGACCACCATAAACTAGCTTGTGATGAGACCCATGTCATCCTCACATACCTTCCCCTACCCACTCTTCACCAAGTTGCCTTTAAAAGAAGAGCCATGAACCCCCCAGATGCATCTTTCACTCTGAAGGTGGCCCACGTTCTCCCTTGAATATGTATTTCTTGTTCTCCTAAATAAATCTCTGTCTGTGGCTGTGATTGGCTCCTGGCATGTAAGCCAGGACCATTCTGGTCCTGAGTTGTGTTTCCCTTTCTCTCCCATTGGTAACTCATCTGGACCCTTCATGGAATCAACCCTTCTCTCCTGGCATAAGAGTGATTTATTCAATCTGATTAGAGGTTGGATAGCTATCACCAAGAGAAATGGAGAGTTCCATCCTTGACACTCAGAATAGAAGAATTTGCTTAGGAGCCTTGAAGAAAGTCAATGAGTTTGAACCTCAATTTTTAAAACCTTTGAACACCAACATTGTTCCAAGTTTTTCAGTCTAGAACAATATGTAAAATTAAAAATTGTGAACTGTGGTCACAAAAAATAACTTTTTACTTCTTTTTTAAAAATCATTGCCTATTATTCATGTCCTTTATGTAAGAACTCACCCGGTAAATGTTATTTAGAGGGAGAAAGGAAGTCTGTCTTTATGGATTAAAATGGAGATAACAAAAAATCAAGTAATCCTTTGCATTTTCATTTCCTCTTGATTCAGAACTGCGGTATATAATCCCTTATGCCCATGGTGGTCTTAATCACCACGTTAAGAATCTTCTCCCAGTCTAAAAGGAGAGATATCAAAATTCATGCTACAGGTGTTTGCCAAGAAGAGTAGTGTCTGTGCAATTCATCTCAAAGTGGCTCTAGATGCAGCACTACGTTTGCCTCCTTTTTCTCCTTTTTTTTTTTACTTTTTGTCCTTTTTGGCATCATTAAGGACAGATTTAACTAGAATTATTTCATTCTACTTTGTTTCTTACTGCAAATCTTTCCTCTTGTTTCAAGATTGTGTTTCTGATAACATATCTCTGAGAAGGGACCCAGTGGAGGAGCCTGATGACTCACACCTGTAGGTTCTCCTGCCCATCCCCTTAACCTGGCTCTGAAAATGAGGCCCCAGTCACTGTTTCACCATAGATTTCAACATAATTATCCTCTGAATTATCATTATCTTCATTGCAATTGTCTTACCAGCATGGTAAGTATTAACTGTCCACCTGACTAGGCCAAGGGATGCCTTGATGGCTGGTTAACCATTATTTTGGGGTGTGTCTGTGAGGGTGTTTCTGGAAGACATTAGCATTTGAATTGGTGAGGTGAGTAAAATAGTGGCCCTTGCCACTCCCTGCTGAACAGTGAACAGAATAAAAAGGAGGAGCAAGGTCAGGTTTGTTCTCTGCCTGATTGACAGGCTGTCAATCTCCTATCCTCTGCATGCCTGGTTCTCATATCTTCAACCTAGGACATTGTTAGATCTCTGACTCTCAGGCTTTCCAACTATAACACTGGCTTTCTTGGGTCTACTAGACAGCCGATTGAGGAACTGTTTGCCTCCATAAGCACGTGGGTCAATACCATATAATCTCTCTCTGTCCATATATATGGGGATACACATAATTATAGTTATTCTGTTTCTCTGGAGAACCCTAATACAAATTTGTACTATATTTACTATGTATGTATCTTCTTTTATGATCTCTCTCAGATCCCTTGTGAAAAACATGGGATTTATGAATTATAATGATGATTATCACAGAATAAATTGATTTCATAATATGGAACATTATATGGGGGAGCAACATTTTTTGTGAGAATTCCTAATTAATTGTTATAATAGCTATAAATGTAGCTAAGCAATTCACTTGGCTCTTATGACTTCCATTCTCCTAAAGATATCTTTGTGTTGGTTTGGACGTGACTGTACATCTTTTTTTGACAACTTTTTTCTCCCTCAAAGTTATTTCAGTTACTCCAGGTCCCTGCATCTATGTCTAAATCTATACCCATATCTATATCTATATCTACATCTAGAACTATGTCTATCTCTATATCATTATATTCATCTATATGGTATCGAAAATAGTTCTCAAAATTTCTAACTTCTTCAAGCTTATCAAAATTAGACAACTAGTCAGACTAACGCTCTCTTAAAACCATTAAGAAATTCATAAAATACAAAGACTTGGCCTGTCTAGTTGCATAACAGAAAGCTCTTACTTGCTATAACAGGAGTAATGGAAAGGTGGACATAATTAAGAGGCAAATAATGAAAACATTATCAGGATATAGTCATGTGAATACTGGGTTCAGTTAATCTTTTACTGCTAATATTGGCCATTTGTGTGTTCTCTGTTTCTTCATCAGAGACAAGAAGTATATTAATTTTATTGATATTTTCAAAGAATAAACTTTATGTTCCATTGATTTTCTCTTTTATTATCTACAGTCACCCCATTTCTTTAGTGGAGGTGCCTGCACTAGAATCCAGTGCACTGTTTCCAACCATTATTTTTCTCTAACCAACAAAGTCAAAATTTTAAAAAGGACATTTTTGCTTTGAAAGTAATTTGGAGTCTTAAAAAAAATCTCTTATATATGAGGTTATTATATGCGTCACCTTTTCTCTAATGCTTTTGTTATATTGTTTTCTTAGAACATTGTTCCCATTCTCTATTTGAATAAAAGATTGAACTGTTTTAATCTGGAGCTAAAAATTTCCAAATGAATTGTAGATATATAAATATAGAATTGACAGTATATTATTAATGTCATCTTATCAAACACACCCTTCAGTTTGAACTTTCTACAATTGAATTTTTGGTGCATAAATTTACTGCTTAGGCTGATGTACAAATATCAGATGAAATTCCCAAGGTCACTTTTAAAGGAAGAATTGAAAAGCAAGTCACAAAAACATATCCTCAACAATGTTTAAGGAAAAGCAATGTGATTTTTTTAACACAATTACTTACAATTTATATTATACATATAATACATCCTAACTGTTTAAAGTTTAAAATTAGACATAAGAAAGAATTAAACCAAATTGTCATTAATTTAAGAATCAGGAGAAAGTATTACCAACATTTTGATATATTTCCTCCCAGTCTTTATTTCTTGTATTCATATAGATGTTTATATGTTTATTTTTACTATAAAATATGAATTAAGATATATCTGTTTTATAAACTTGCCATTTTAAAAAATGTATCAGCTCATAGGAAAAGCATCAGTTCTCCCTGTTTGTGTTCTAATATTTAAATTATGCTCACATAAATTTCTTTCCATTTAAAAGCCAGATGCATATTACTAAACCTAACACTAAGAGGAGAAAATCAAGTTTAGTAGAAAAGTAATTGTCATCTATAAATGAAAAAGAGAAAGACTTATGCTCAGCTTCCAAAATTCTAACCTTTGTGTTAAATAAAACATCCAAGGTTAGCATCTAATAAATAATTGTCAATCAACTATTTTTTGAACCAATCTTTTCCTTTTGGGTGGACATGTTTGTTTTCTAAAGCTTTGTTTCAGGAACTTCCCCTTTGGGATTTTCTGTAAAGGACTGTTGAGCCCCTTAAGAGATGTCACTCCCTTATTGAACAGCCCACTGCCCATGATTCTCAACTGCGTGCTAAATGGTAGATCTTAAAATGGCAGGGAGGAGGTCAAGGTGGAAACCGAATCTGCAAGTCTTTGAACTTTACAAGAATGAAAAAAATACTGTTACTCACTAATGTGACATGCTTTCCAACCGTGATGGAAACAGGATGCTCTAAATGGAGAAATACATTCTTTGCATCTGTGTTTCCCAGTCATCCTGACCAAAACACCCACCTGGGGCACAAATTAAAAATTCAGATCCCTGCTTCTCCCATAGTACCACTGGATTAAAATTTCCAGAGGAGATTCTAATTAAAAAAATTAAAACCCCATCCCCCAAGCAATTCTAATGATGTGACAATTTTAGAAAAAAGGCACTATATGGGTGTGTTTTGTTCAACGTATTAAACTGCAACAAATAATGTAGTCCTGCAGTTATACTGAACACATTCATCTCTGTTGATTTTTTTTTTTTTGCAGTACTGGGGATTAATCCAGGGGCATTCTACATCCGAGCTACACCCCCAGCCCTATTTTTTATTCTTTATTTTGAAACAGGGTCTCACTAAGTTGCAGAAGGCCTCACTAAGTAGCTGAGTCTGGCCACGAACCTGCAATCCTCTGGTCTCAGCCTCCCAAGTACTGGGATTATAAGCATGCACCACCACGCCCGGCTCATCTCTGTTGATTTAAAAAGGCATTTTAAAATCTTCCTGGCTCTTAATATCAGCTTTAACAACATACACTATGGAAACTGGATGAAGTTATGTTACGTGGGTTTTTGCCAAATAATAAGGAGAATATGTGTTATAGTCAAATATAGAGTGCCCCCTGAAGAGCTCATGTATTACTATTCAGAGTTGATATGGTTTGGTCATTAGGGGTTATAATCTCATCAGTAGATAAATACATTGTGATGGATTTATCTCGGTGGTAACCTGGGCTGGTGGGGTGTGTCTAGAGAGTGTGGGTCCCTGGGAGTGCGGCCTTGGGGATTGCGCTTGTGTCTGAATCCCCTTGCTTCTTGGCTCTCTTGCTTCCAGCCTCCATGATGTGAGGAGCGAAGCCGTTGTGCTGTGCTTCCTTTCTCTCCACTTCCTGCCACCACGCCCTGAGCTTCAGATCTTGGCCTCACATAAACTGAACCCTGAGATTGCCAAAAAATTTGAGTGAATAAATCTTCCTTCCTCTAAGTTGCATGGTCAGGTTTTTGGATTATAGCAGTGAAAATGCTGACTGAGACCATATGCATTATGATGAAGTTATTTAGGTTATAAAAAATACAATGTCCTTTCTTTGTGGAACTGGGGATTGAACCCAGGGACATTCTACCTCTGAGCTACACCCCCAGCCCTATTTTTTATTCTTTGTTTTGAAACAGGGTCTCACTAAGTTGCAGAGGGCCTAAGTAGCTGAGGCTGGCTGCGAACCCGGATCCTCTGGTCTCAGTCTCCCAAGTACTGGGATTAGAAGCGTGCGCCACCATGCCCGGTGAATGTCCTTTTTTGACAGAATATTTTTTATAGAAATTTCATATACAGTTCATGTTCAGGTCACTTCAAAATACTTTAAAGCATTCACACCTGAATTATGTTGTGTAGCCCGGTACAGTGGTTATAAAACTTCAACTTATCTTGTATACATTTATTTGCAGCAATGATGTATATAATGTGTTTTGTTTCACCATCTCAATAGTTAATATCATTTCTTATGACTCATTACTTTCTTGCTCATTTTGGCCAAAAGTCCTTAATGGAAAAGCCAGTTTCTCTACTAAGTAAATTCTTCAACAGAGTACACAAATCAGACTTACCAAGGCAGGAGAACAGTGGGAGATAAAAGCAAGTAGGATGTTCCTGTCAGTTTAAAAGAAAGGTACAACAACTGCTGCTGTGATAGGTCAGCTGAGTTTGACACAGTAAGAACAAGCACATGTAAAACAAGAACTTGGGGGCAAAATTCTGAGAAATTGGTCTTCTGGTTTTCCAAGTGGTAACTTGGAAATAGCATGCACTGGCAGCCATAAATCTTGACCAGTCTGTTGCTATTTGCCTGGTTACTAACAACTCAAGCCAGCCCCACAATCACTGATTGCAACTCACTACTTTTCCTGTTTTTGTCTTGGTGTTTTTATGTCCCATCCTAGGTTTACCCATCCCTACCTCTTAGTCCTTATGTAAGATCTTTTAACTAATTATATAAGTCAGTATGTGAAATATTAGTAGTATCAGTCCGGCATCTACTAAGATTTGCTGCTATTTGTCTTTATGAGAGCATTTTATCTCATAATGTGAAGAGAGAAGAATATGGCCTGTGGCGCTGATTTTCCATCCAGTAAGGAAGTCACAGCGTGGAGAACAGCTTCCCTGGGGTGGCAGGGCAGAGCACAGTCTACGCAATGCAAAGTGAGTTGCCAAATAGGGGCCATGTATTTCAAGCACGTGTACCTTTGGCTTTCCTTCCTTTTAATCAGTAAACTGACTACAAGCAAGCTGCAAATATTTCCCTTGAGATAAGGTACCTGCTTGAAAACATTGCCAAAGAACAAGAAAGACACATTCATTATGTGTCATTTATTTCAGTCTGGCCTGTGGATAAGATTCTTTTGTTCTCATGAATTATAAGTCTTCAGTCCTGCTCTTGGTTTGGAGAGCCTTAAATTGTCAAAACTTCATTTCCGTGACTCCTAACTCATCCCTACCCTTTGACTATTGTATTTTATTTTGTGACTCATTAAGCATAATAGCATCAATGGTCTCAGTAATTTGATATACACATATATATTTTATATCTATTTAATATATGCTACATTGTCAACATATATGCTACATTACATATACTACATATACACTATATAAATACACTATACATATTCTATATATACTATGTATATACTATATATACATACACACATATATGCTACATTGGTACATGGTCTATTGGTATGGCATGCATATTGGTTCATGGCATATTCTCTTCCATTACTTTGATGCTATGTATTACTTGTGTTGAACACTACAGGGAATTCTTATCGTTGGTTATAATACTTATATATTAATGTTTTATTGTGCTGGATATCCTTTCTCTCAGAAAAGGACCAGTTAGGTAACCAATCCATTAAATTTACAAATTTATTCTGGGGTAATAAACACCATAAACCATTATAATAAGTGACTCATCAAACTCAAATGAAGCTAACTACAATATCGGATCACATTAGTGCCTGACTGGTCTTACATAAGTGGCAGGGATGAGGAGGGAGTAGAAAGAGAAGGTTAGCGTGGTGGTGTCAGGCTCAGGAGACAGGATGAACTTCGGAATACTGCTAGTTTGCATTCACTTCAGTGGAGGCGTGCCATCTCAGTAAACAATTATGAAAGGAGAAAAAGGAGGAAGGGTAGAAAGAATGAAGAAAGGAGGGAGGGAACAGGGTTCGACAACAGAAAATTTAGAAGAGAGTAGGAAAACCAGGCATTGACAAGTAAAGGCAGAGACATACAGAGGTTCAATCAGGTTGTATCTATTTTTATCATGATGAAAGCCTTCTCCTTTTGACCTTAGCTTGACAGATTTTAGCATTGCCTGTTCCTTTATTTCATTGCAGAGTGCAAATTAATGATTTCTAATTGCTATAGTTTGAATAAATATCCCCCAAAGGCCCATGTGTCACCTTTAGGAGGCAGGGCCTAGTGGGAGGAAGTGAGGTCACTGGAGGCGTGCCCTTGAAAGGAATATTGAGATGCCAGCTCCTTCCTCTCTCTTCTTGCTCCTTGGCCACCCTGAGGTAAGCAGATCATTTCATCAATCAGCCCTGCTGTGATGCGCTGCCTCACCACAGGCCCAAAAGCAATAGGGCCAACTGTTCATGCACTAGAATCTCTAACATAGTGAGCCAAAAATGAACCTTTCCTCTTTTAAGGTATAAATAATCTTTCCTTTTCTTCAGGTATTTTATTCTTCAGGTAATGGAAAACTGAACTACACACTAATTATCTCATTCGTTTCAAATGTCTTAGGTGGAATACTTTTGGGGAAAAATAACTTTCTATTATCAACTAGTGCTATTTAATTACCATGAACCCTTTTTTTAAAAAATCTGAAAACTGGCTGGGCATGGTGGCGCACACTTGTAATCCCAGTACTTGGGAGGCGGAGATCGGAGGATCTGGGTTCGCGGCCAGCCTCAGCTACTTAGTGAGGCCCTCCGCAACTTCGTGAGACCCATTTTCTTTTTTTTTTTTTTTTTTTTTT
>PVJS01040569.1:0-18378 GCA_004027185.1 Glis glis
GATCCTCCGGTCTCCGCCTCCCAAAGTACTGGGATTACAAGCGTGCGCCACCATGCCCGGCTTTATACTTTATTTTGAAACCCTGTCTCACAAAGTTGCGGAGGGCCTCACTAGGTAGAGAGAGAGAGAGATACAGGGGAAAGATAGAGAGAAAGAGAGAGCTGAAGTTGGCCGCGAACCCGGATCCTCCAGTCTCCGCCTCCCAAAGTACTGGGATTACAAGCTTGCGCCAACACGCCCGGCTGAGTGTCACTACTTGCTGAGGTTGTCCTCCAACCTTCGATCCTCCTGTCTCAGCCTGCAAGTACCGGGATAACAAGCGTGTGCCACCATGCCTGGCTATCTTTGATTTTTTTTGTGTGTTTTTTTGTTTTTTGCGGTACTGAGGATTGAACCCAGGAGCATTCTACCTCCGAGCTACACCCGCAGCCCTGTATTTTATTCTTTATTTTGAAACAGGGTCTCACTAAGTTGCGGAGAGCATTACTAAGTGAGGCTGGATATGAACCTGAGATCCTCCTGTCTCAGCCAAATACTGGGATTACAAGCGTGCACCACCAGCTCGGCTGCAATCAGGTATTTATTTATTTGTTTATTCATTTATTTATTTATTTTGGTGGTGGAAATTGAACCCAGGGGCATTCTACCTCTAAGCTACATTCCCAGCCCTATTTATTTATTTATTTATTCATTTATTTTCCTGGTACTGGGGATTGAACCCAGGGGCATTCTACCTCCGAGCTACACCCCCAGCCCTATTTTTTATTCTTTATTTTGAAACAGGGACTCACTAAGTTGTGGAGAGCCTCACTAAGTAGCTGAGGCTGGCCGTGAACCTGCGATCCTTCTGTCTCAGCCTCCCAAGTACTGGGATTACAAGCGTGTGCCACCACACCTGGCTCTATTTATTTATTTTGAAACAAGGTCTCACTAAGCTGCAGAGGGTCTCACTAAGTTGCTGAGGCTGGCCACTAACCTGTGATTCTCCTGTCTCAGCTTCCCAAGTACTGGGATTACAAGTGTGTGCCACCACATGTGGCTGGCAATCAGAATTTAGAGAAACACAGACACCCTCATTCTCTTATTTCCCTAACCTGACCATCCAAAGAAAATGCAAATCTAGCTTCTGATCCCAGCACCCCACCATCTCCCACAACTCCTGTCCTTGCTAAGGCATGGAATAGAGGCTTGTTACCTTCTGGTTGATGACTTCTGCCTCCTCCTCCAACAAGGTCACCAGCCTTCGCAGCAGAGCTTCCTTCTCTGTGGGTGGGGGACCCTGTAATTCTGAGGGCAGAAGAGAATTCAACTGGGGGCTGAACCCAGGCCATCCTTATCCCATTATCTTTCTTTAGGGTTTCTCTGTACCTCACCTGGGCTAGGGGAGATCTCAGTTGCTCTTGAACCAGCTGTTCAAGCCGCTGGGCCACCAGGGCATAGAAGTCTGGAGTAGCTGGGCCTGGAATAAAAAGAATCAAAGACTTTTGGTCTCCAGGACATAGGAAACTTATGGATTCTCTCCTTTCAAACACCTTGCCAGATAGCAATGATTTCCATTTTATTTTATTTTGCGGTACCGGGGATTGAACCCAGGGGCGTTCTACCTCCGAGCTACACCCCCGGCCCTATTTTTTATCCTTTATTTTGAAACCGGGTCTCACGAAGTTGCGGAGGGCCTCACTAAGTATCTGAGGCTGGCCGCGAACCCGGATCCTCTGGTCTTCGCCTCCCAAGTACTGGGATTACAATGATTTCCATTTTATAATGAGGTAAACTGAGGCCTAGTGAGAAAACTTAGTGAAAGATGCCCAAATTCTTGTGCTTTCCACTTTATTGTGACCCCAAACTGAACTTACAATATCAGACCTGAACTGGACTTTGATTATTCCATCCAAGGAAGGCAAATACATGGCATTCTTGCTATTACCACCCTATCCCTTGCCTGTTTCAGACATCACTAATTGATTACAACACCCATCTTCCCAGCTGCAGATTCCTTTTCTCAGCAGCCATTACTAGTCTATCCAGGCTCAGGCTCATCTATGAGAGGAAATCTATTGGTCACTCTAGTTATTTTTAGTTTTATTTTTTTGGTGTGGTACTGGAGAATGAACCCAAAGGCATTCTATCTCCAAGCTACACCCCCAGCCCTTTTTATTTTGAAACAAGGTCTGAGTTGCTGAGAGCCTTGCTAAGTTGCTGAGGCTGGCTTCAAACCTGTGCTCTTCCTGTCTCAGCCTCTCAAGTGCTGGGAACATAGGTCTGCGTCACCATGCCCAGCTTTGTTGGTTACTTTTTTGTGTGTGTGTGGTACCAGGGATTGAACCCAGGGGCGTTCTACCTCCGCGCTACACCCCCAGCCCTATTTTTATACTTTATTTTGAAACCGGGTCTCACGAAGTTGCGGAGGGCCTCACTAGGTAGAAAGAGAGAGAGAGACAGGAAGAGAGAGAGAGAGAACTGAGGCTGGCCGCGAACCCGGATCTTCTGGTCTCCGCCTCCCAAAGTACTGGGATTACAAGCGTGCGCCACCATGCCCGGCTTGTTGGTTACTCTTGATCAAGTCCAATGACCCTCTACCCCATTACTATTCTACTATTGGAAAAACAGAGAAACAGGGAAGAGCAAGTATTTCTCCAGTCATACAACCAAATATCCAAGGAATTCTAACAGAAAACCAGGTCTCCTGGCTGGGCTTGGTGGCATATGCCTATAATCTCAGTACTTGGGTCTCACTAAATTGCTGACGGTGACCTCTAACCTGAGATCCTCCTTTCTCGGTGTCCCAAGTACTGGGATTACAGGCATGCACCTGTGCCTGGCAGGTCTCTAATCTGTCTATTGAGGGTATTTGTCCTACAAAAAGAGCTTTCTTAGGGGAGAGGGGAAAGCATGCATGAAGGGAGAGAGATATTAACCAGCTAGAAAGGGACCAAAAGCCCACAGAACTGAAATATAGCTGGGCTGGAGGAGAGGACAGGATGGTTAGGTTTGCTGCTGGACACCCCACACAGCTACCCCTTAGCTCAGTGATTGTGTGTGTGTGTGTGTGTGTGTGTGTGTGTGTATTACTAGAGATTGAACCCAGAGGCATTCTACCTCTGAGCTAAACCTCCAGCCCTATTTTACTTTTATTTTGAAACAGGGTCTCGCTAGGGGAGTATCACTACTTGCTGAGGCTGCCCTCGAACCTGCGATCCTCCTGTTTCAGCCTCCCAAGTACTAAGATTACAAGTGTGTGCCACCACTCCAGGCTAGCTCAGTGATCTTGAACTAGTACCTTATCCTGTCCATGCTTTAGGAACTAATGCTCCTGGGCTTGCTCATTTCACAGGAATCTCTTACCAGGCTCTGAACCATAGCAGGGGCGGAGGGGCAGGGAGCAAGGACGAGGGGATTCAGGGGGACCGGCTCCTCGTCCCAGTGGGCAGGGAAGACATCTTCGAAGACGGCTCAGGAAGTCTGTTGGCTCCTCTTGAGTAGGGCTCCTGGGGAGAAGAACCTCCGAGAGTGACCCCAGAGAGCCCCTGTAAGCAGTCCCTTTCTCTTCCCATGGAGGACCTCTCCTTGCAACCCCAGAGACAGGAATTGAGCCAGATATGAAGAGAAGAGACAGGCCTAGACCAAGAGTGAAAGTTATAGAGGCCCTCAACTGGAGGGTAGTTCCTCTATTGTTGCTTTTTTTTTTTTTGGTACTGGAGGTTGAACCCAGGGGCATTCTACCTCTGAGCTACATCCCCAGCCCTATCTTTTTTTTTTTTTTCTTGGTGCTACTAGGGATTGAACTCAGGGGCATTCTACCTCCAAGGTACACCCCCATCCCTTTTTAAAATATTTTTGTTTTAGGTCTTGTTAGGTTGCTGAGAGTTTTGCTGTGTTGCTGAGGTTGTCCTCGAACCTTTAATCCTGTCTTAGCCTTCCAAGTATTGGGATTACACGCATGCACCACCAAGCCTGGCCCATTTTCTTGCTGTTTTTTTTTTTAATTTTTATTTTTTTGGCACTGGGGATTGAACCCAGGGGCATTCTACCTCCGAGCTCCACCCCCAGCCCTATTTTTTATTCTTTATTTTGAAACAGGGTCTCACTAAGTTGCGGAGGGCCTCACTAAGTAGCTGAGGCTGGCCGGGCATGGTGGCACACGCTTGTAATCCTAGACTTGGGAGGCTGAGACGGGAGGATCCAGGTTCACGGCCAGCCTCAGCTACTTAGTGAGGCTCTCCGCAACTTCGTGAGACCTGGTTTCAAAATAAAGTATAAAAAATAGGGCTGGGGTGTAGTTCAGAGGGAGAATGCCCCTGGGTTCAATCCCCAGTACTACAAAAAAAAAAAAAATAGCTGAGGCTGGCTGCTAACCTGCGATCCTTCTGTCTCAGCCTCCCAAGTACTGGGATTACAAGCATGCACCATTACACCCGGCTGTTTTTTTTTTCCTTATATTGTTTTATTTTCTTGTGGTACTGGGGATTGAGCCCAGGGGCATTCTACCTCTGAGCTACACCCCTAGTAGTATTTTATTCTTTTATTTGGAAACAGGGCCTAACTAAGTTGCTGAGGCTAGCCGGGGACCTGAGATCCTCCTGTCTCAGCCTCCCAAGTACTGGGATTACAAGCGTGAACCACCACACCTGGCTTTATTGTGTTTTTTGAAACAAAGTCTCACTAAGTTGCTGAGGGGCTTGCCAAATTGTTGAGGCTGGCCTCAAACCTCCAATCCTCCTGTCCCTACCTACCAAATACTGGGATTACAGGAGTGTGCCACCGTGCCTGGCTCCTAAGGCAACTCCTCTTACCTGGGTGGAGTGACCAAAGGGGACCCAGTAGCCTCACCCTGCCTAAGGAAGGCAGCTAGGACCCTCAGCGTGTCTTCCCGGAGCCCCAGGTCTTCGGAGCCTGCCATGGAGGCACCTATGAGAGAAGGTAAGGATTGGACTCAAGTTCAGCGGAAAGTGGAGGCTTGCAGCCCAACCTCCTAGTCTCGATTCCCCAAGGGAGAGGAGTGCTTAAGGCCTGGACTCTTGCGGCCTTGGGGCTCAGGCTCCTGAGTCGCCAGAGGGAGAAGAGGGATGAGGACTTGATTCCTTTATCCTGGGAAAGGAAGGGGCTGGGAGTCTGGATTCTTGGATCTAAGGGAGGAGGTAGCCGGGAGCTTGGACTTCTGGATCCTGGAGGGAAAAGGGGGCTTGGAGCTCTGACTCCTGGATTCTGAAGGAGGTAGATAACAAGCTGGAAGCCCTTCGAGGATCGGGAACTACCAATCCCAGCAGGCTTAGCGGCAAACATTCGCCTCGGTCCGCGCTTGTCCACCGCATAGCTTGCTGGGAGGGGTAGTTCCAACTATATGACTCAGGATGGAATTTTGGGGACCCCGGCGCTTGGATATCCCAAGCGGGACTGGGGGGGTCCACTCCTAGATCCCGGCCCCTTCCTCTTCCTTCCACACCCCTAGCCCTCGACAACACCCTGCTTACCTGGTCCGGGGCCCTGCCGCCGCCGTCCCCGCCCCCACCCCCGCCTCCACTCAAGTTGTACAAACTTTTCTTTATTAGTTCAACTTTCCCGCGCCTGCGCACTGGGTCGATTTTTGATAACCGCCCCAACGTAGAAGGGGCGGGGCGCTGATTGGCCGCCTAATTTGCATACGACGTTCCCAGAATGCCTGTGGCCGGAAGATCGAAAAAGGGCATAAGGGAGTCAGCCTGGGATACCCCGCGGAAGAGCTGGGGAGAGGATTGGTAGTGTCCGGTTGTAGGAACGAGAGAAAAGTTGGGTCTGCACTGATAGTTGGAATGGAAGGCTGCGTACTCTGCGGAGAGTGAAAAAGAGGGAGCTACAATGTCTGGCGCTCGAGGTCGGCTATGGGAACACCAGAAAAAGCAGGGACGGAGGAGTCTACACCGGGGTGGCTTAGGAAGGGAAAGGGTGTCTTGTGCAAATGGGAGGCATACCACTCTGGAAAGGAGGGGCGTGTCCTGGAGGAGGGTTGCAGTTTTGGGGGAGTCGTGGATGGTCTACGCCGACAATGGGTAGAGGACTCTTCTGTGGGGTAATTGTGGAAGGGGGTGTACAGTGGAGAAAGCGCAGGAGTAGCGTCTGCACTGAAATAACTAGGGAAGGAGAGCTCCATCTTGCAAGTGGGGGAACCTGCTTTGGATGATTTGGGTGAAGGAGGAGTTTGCAATAGAAAAGAGAAGGGTCTACACTCGCAGAATTGAAGGGGGTAGAGCGGCTGCACTGAAGACTCTGGGGGAAGGAAAGGAGGTCTACACTGGAGATGGCAGGAGTCCTCAGTGAATTAGGGAGCCTTTCCAGAGGCTGGGAGGATGGGAAGAGGTGTCCTGTTCGTATCCCATTAAAACATGAGTGAAGAACCTGCACCGTGGCCGGTGAAAGGTCTGGGTGCGGAACCCTGGGCTAGGTGGGCCCGGGAGGCCGCCCGTGCCCAGGAACTACCTTGTGCGCGCAGGCCAGACCATGGGAACCCAAAAGCCGCGAATATTGCCCTGGCTGGTGTCTCTGCTGAACCAGGGGCAGATGGAGGGTGTGGCCTGGCTGAACGAGAGCCGCACGCGCTTCCGCATTCCTTGGAAGCACGGCCTGCGGCAGGATGCCCAGGTAGAAGACTTCTGCATCTTCCAGGTGCGTGCGGGGGGGGGGGGCTAGAATGGGGGGCGCGGGAAACCTAGGCTCTGCATCCCGCAGAAAGGACTCCAAGGGGCGGGGCCAGGAAGGCGAGAATAGCCCACACAGGTGGGTGGAGTTGGAATGGGAAGGGCGAGGCTGGCAGGATCGGTGAGCTGAGAGTGGGTAGCAGGCAAGGGTGGAATGGCCAGGTTCTGGGAGTAGAACTGGGAAAGCGGGATTAGATCTCTAAGGAAGTACACCCTGAAGGTTGAGAGCTCTTGGGGAACGGGGGCTCTCGGTTATAAAGTTGTGTGTGTGTGTGTGTGTGTGTGTGTGTGTGTGTGTGTTACTGGGGATTGAACCCAGGGGCATTTTACCTCTGAGATATACTCCCATCCCTGTATTTTTTTTTTTTAGTGTGTGTGTGTGTGTGTGTGTGTGTGTGTGTCTGTGTGTTACTGGGGATTGAACCCAGGGGCATTTTACCTCTGAGATATACTCCCATCCCTGTATTTTTTTATTTAAATATTTATTTATCTGCCGGGTGTGGTGGCCCGCACTTGTAATCCCAGTACTTGGGAGGCAGAGACAGGAGATTCGAAGGTTCGAGGACAGCCTCAGCAAGTAGTGAGACTCTCATCAACCTAGCGAGACCCTATTTCTTTGTGGTTTTTTTTTTTTTTTTTGCTGTACCGGGGATTGAACGCAGGGGTGTTCTACCTCCGCGCTACGCCCCCGGCCCTATTTTTTTATGCTTTATTTTTGAAACCGGGTCTCACGAAGTTGCGGAGGGCCTCGCTAGGTAGAGAGAGAGAGAGACAGAGAGACAGAGAGAGAGGAGAGAGATCCATCGATCGATCAATCGATCGATCATGCACACGCGCATGCGCGCTGAGGCTGGCCGCGAACCCAGATCCTCTGGTCTCCGCCTCCCAAAGTACTGGGATTACAAGCGTGCGCCACCACGCCCGGCAGGACCCTATTTCAAAAAAAATAAAAATTTAAAACAGGGCTGGATGTGTAGCTCGGAGGTAGAATGCCCCTGAGTTCGATCCCCAGTACCAAAAAAAGGGGGTACTGGGGATGTAGCTCAATGGTAGAACACCCCTGGGTTCAATCCCCAGTACCACACATACACACAAAATGTGAGGGGAGCCTGGGTTGATAACACATGGGTGTAATCCCAGTGACTCTGGAGGCTAGGGCAAGAGGATCATAAGTTTGAGACCAGCAACATAGGGAGACTGTGTCTCAAAATAAAAAGAGAAAGAGCAAGACCAAGAGCTAGAGCTGGGAGCTGGGAATGTGGTTCAGTGGCAGAGTGCTGGCCTGGCATGCATGAGGCTCTAGGTTCAATCCCCAGCACTGAAAAAAAAGGTGAGGAGATGTGCCACAATTAAACACACTATTCTGTACAATCAGTATGCACCAATAAAAGAATGTCAGGGGGCAGCATTATCACCAAGGGGTCCTTGGGGCAGTGGTGGCCATGTAGACAGCTGGCTTAGAAAGCAAAGGTTTTTGAAAGTTGAAATCTGTAGGCAGGAGTTGGATGTGGGGATGAGGGAGGAACCTGAGTCCCAGAGAACCCAAGAATTTGGGGATGGAACCCTATGGAGTCAGAAGTTGGGAGTTGGCATGTGGCGCACCCTTGTAATCACAGTATTTGGGAGGCTGAGACAGGAGGATTGCAGGTTCGAGGACAGCCTCAGCAAGTGGCTAGGCCCTCCGCAACTTAGTGAGACCGTTTCAAAATAAAGAATAAAGCTGGGCCTGGTGGCGCATGCTTGTAATCCCAGTAATTGGGAGGCTGAGACCAGAGGATCCGGGTTTGTGGCCAGCCTCAGCTACTTAGTGAGGCCCTCCACAACTTAGTGAGACCCTGTTTCAAAATAAAGACTAAAAAGTAGGGCTAGGGGTGTAGCTTGGAGGTAGAATGCCCCTGGGTTCCATCCCCAGTACCGCAAAAAAAAAAAAAAGAAAGAATAAAAAATAGGGCTGGAGGTGTAGCTCGGAGGTAGAATGCCCCTGGGTTCAATCCCCAGTACTGCAAATAATAATAATAATAAAAACAATAATAATAAAGAAATAAAGAATAAAAAATAGGGCTGGGCATATAGCTTGGAGGTAGAATGACCCTGGGTTCCATCCCCAGTACCACATACACACAAAAAGAAGTTGTGGGGGGAGGTGTTAGGACTAGAGAAGGCAGGGTTGGGGGATGGCTAAGTCATCCTCTCTGCTATCCTCTTACCACTGGTGCCCCAGGCCTGGGCCGAGGCCAGTGGTGCCTACACTCCAGGCTTGGATAAGCCTGACCTGCCAACCTGGAAGAGGAATTTCCGATCTGCCCTGAACCGGAAGGAAGTGTTGCGTGTAGCTGAAGATCGGAGCAAGGACCCTCATGACCCTCATAAGATCTATGAGTTTGTGACAGGTGTGCCAGAGTGGGGCTTTGCATAGAGGGCTGGGATCTAGAGGTGCTCTAGCACTGCTACTTTGCTCACCCCGTTTCTCCACAGGGACTGGGGACTTTTCCCAGGTGGACACCTCTCCAGACACCATTGGCGAAGACAATACCCCCGAAACTCAGGTGAGAATGCACCTGCCCTTCCTGCCCCTACAGTCTCTGCCCTATCCCCATGGGCCTGTTTAGGCCTTATCCTCTCCCCCAGATCCTTACCCCTCCTAGGTCTCCATTCCCTCTCCTCCAGTCTGCGCCTGCCTCACCCAGAAAGGCTGTTGAAATGCCCAGCTCTTTTTTCCTCCAGGAAGATATCCTAGAGTTGCTGAATGACATGGCCTTGGGCCCACACCCGGATGAGGGGCCCTTGGCCCTGGCTGTGGCCCCTGAGCACCGTCCTCAACCCCCTGAAAACCCACTGAGGCAGCTGTTGGTACCGGAGGAACGTGAGTACCAGCTGTGGGGTGGGAGGGGCCGTGGTAGGGCAGTGGGCACTCACGCTGCTTCTCTCAATCTCTCCCCCTTCATGCCACCACTGCTGCTGTCCAGAGTGGGAGTTTGAGGTGACTGCTTTCTACCGGGGCCGCCAAGTCTTCCAGCAGACCATCTTCTGCCCAGGGGGCCTGCGGCTAGTGGGCTCAGAAGCCGGGGACAAGACACTCCCTGGGCAGCCAATAATACTGCCAGATCCTGGGGTGTCACTAACAGACAGGGGAGTGATAAGCTACGTGCGGCGTGTGCTGTGCTGCCTGGGCGGGGGACTGGCTCTGTGGCGGGTGGGCCAGCGGCTCTGGGCCCGGCGGCTGGGACACTGCCATACGTACTGGGCTGTGGGCGAGGAGCTACTCCCTGACAGCGGACATGGGCATGTTGGTGAGGTCCCCAAGGACACGGATGGAGGTGTGTTCGACCTGGGGCCCTTTGTGGCAGGTGAGTGGACAGAAGCTGGGCATGGTGGTTGAAGGCTCTGGTGTCAGGCAGTTTGAGATTGATTTCATACCTTACCACTCTGCACTGGGGCAAAGGACAAGCCTGCTCTGTCAAGGCCAAGAACCGTCCCCTCTACCTGCCAGAACTGGTATGAGGTGCAGGGCCCGATATACAGAAGGTGCTCAGGGAATTAGCTGCATTGTCATCATCATTATTATTACAGCAGATACACAAATTAATGGCAGGGCTGGGGGATAGCTCAGTAGTGGAGAGTTTGCCTAGCATATGCAAGGCCCTAGGTTCAGTCTCCAGCATCCCCAAGAAAACCAAACAAACAGGAAAAATAAATCCGGAAGGGCTTCGCTGTCCAATAGAACTCTCTGTAGTGATGGAAATGAACTGTCTTTGTGCTGCCCAGTATGGCATCCATGACCCACATGTGACTTTTGAGTGCCCAAGTGAGCCAAGTGAAACTAAAGAGTTTTATGTTTTATTTCATTTTAATAGTTACAATTTTTTTTTTTTTTTGCGGTACTGGGGATTGAACGCAGGGGCGTTCTACCTCTGCGCTACACCCCCAGCCCTATTTTTTATACTTTATTTTGAAACTGGGTTTCACGAAGTTGTGGAGGGCCTCACTAAGTAGAGAGAGAGAGAGAGACAGGGAGAGAGAGAGAGAGAGAGAGCTAAGGCTGGCCACGAACCCGTATCCTCCGGTCTCTGCCTCCCAAAGTACTGGGATTACAAGCGTGTGCCACCACGCCCAGCTTAATAGTACAATTTAAATTTAGCCACAAGTGGCTACTGGCTACATATTGGACAGCACTGTTTTAGGCGGTTAAAGAGCAGTAAATGTCAGCTACCTTCTCTACTGAGTATCTCAGGGGGAATGGACTCTCCTCCTCTGGGGCTGGGTCCCCTGCTGAATGCTGGGGTCTGAGGTGGGAGCATCTTCCAGCCCTACCCTGATGGGAAGGAGAGAGGAAGGGGGAACATTTAAATTTGTTTCAAATTGCAGGGATTTAAGCTGGGTATGGTGGTACATACCTGTAATCCCGGTACTTAGGAGGCTGAGGCAGGAGGATGCAGGTTCAAGGACAGCCTTGGCAAGTAGTGAGACTCTCATCAACCTAGCAAGACCCTATTTCAAAATAAAAATAAAATAGGGCTGTGGTGTAGCTTGGAATGCCTCTGGGTTCAATTCCCAATGCCAAAAAAAAAAAAAAAGAGAGAGAGAGAAAGAAAATAAAGAATAAAGCTGGGCATGGTGGCACATGCCCGTAATCCCAGTACTTTGGAGACTGAGACAGGATGATCACAAGTTCAAGGCCAGCCTCAGCAATTTAGTAAGACCCTGTTTCAAAAAAAGGGGGGGGCTGGGTGTATAGTTCGGGGATAGAATGCCTCTGGGTTCAATCCCTAGTACAAAAAAAAAAAGAATAAAAGCCAGGCAGGCAGGGTGGCGCACACCTTTAATCCCAGTATTTGGGAGGCTAAGACAGGAGAATCACAGGTTTGAGAACAGCCTCAGCAACATAGCGAGACTCTCAGCAACCTAGCAAGACCATTTCCAAACAAAAAATAATAAGGGCTAGCTCGGAGGTAGAATGCCCCTTCATTCCTCAGTACCACACACACACAAAACCTGCAGTAGCCAGACACAGTGGCATATGCTTGTAATCCCAGTTCTTGGGAGGCTGAGACAGAAGGGTCACAGGTCCGAAACAAGCCCCGGCAACCTAGTGAGACCTTGTTTCCAAATAAAAAATAAAATAGGGCTGAGGGTGTAGCTCAGAGGTAGTGTGGGGTTGTAGCTGAGAGGTAGAATACCCCTGGGTTCAACCTCTAGCACCACAAAAGCAAAGAACAAACAAAAAGGGCTGGAGGTGTAGCTTGCAGATAGAACTAGGTTCCATCCCCAGTACAAAAAGAAAGAATTTCAGGGACTTTTCCCAGACCAGCAGCCCCTGATCATGGTGGCAGAGGGTTTTGGTCAGGGGAGTCCTGGGGTTGTTATTTGGGTTGAGGGTGGGTAGGGGGTCTTCTTTCCTTCCCTGACTAGGTTCCTGGGCCCCCAGATCTGATTACCTTCATGGAAGGAAGCGGACGCTCACCACGCTACACCCTCTGGTTCTGCATGGGGGAGTCGTGGCCACAGGACCAGCCCTGGGTCAAGAGGCTTGTGATGGTCAAGGTGCCTGCTAGTCCTGGGTTCCTGGGGCTGGGAGGGCTAGTCTTACAAAAAGAGGTGGTTGCTACCAGGAACCATGACTCCCAGAAGTCCCTCTGAGAACCGCAACTCCCAAAGGCCTCTGCATTCACCATTTTCTCATTCCCAGGAGCATCTGGGTGTCCTTGGCATGGCCTCATCCCCAGAGCCTGTTTTGTACTCTCTAGGTCCTGTGGAAGCTGATAGACCACAAATCCTAGCAGCCTTTGTAAGGAACTACAGCTCCCAGGAGTCCTGACCATAAGCTGCTCAGTCCTAGGGACTCTGGCCTCCCATGTTTGTGACTATCAGAGAAATTGTAGTTCCTAGCAGTTCTGGCCTACTGGTTCATCCTGGGTTATGCCGGGGGCTGATGGGAGTTGAGGTCCTTTCTTCATCCATGGCAGTGGTTGATGTTTTCCCTGATGTCTTTTTTTTTTTTTTTTTTTTTGCGGTACCGGGGATTGAACCCAGGGGCATTCTACCTCCGAGCTACACCCCCGGCCCTATTTTTTATCCTTCATTGAAACTGGGTCTCACGAAGTTGCGGAGGGCCTCACTAAGTAGCTGAGGCTGGCCACAAACCCGGATCCTCTGGTCCTGGCCTCCCAAGTACTGGGATTACAAGCGTGCGCCACCACGCCCGGCTTTCCCTGATGTCTTTCTCCCCTGCCTCCCACAGGTGGTTCCCACGTGCCTCAGAGCCCTGTTAAATATGGCCCGGTCAGGGGGTGCCTCCTCACTGGAGAACACGGTAGACCTGCACATTTCCAACAGCCACCCCCTCTCCCTCACTTCTGACCAGTACAAGGCCTACCTACAGGACCTGGTTGAGGACATGGATTTCCAGGTCACTGAGGAGTCCTGAGCCCTGGCTCTTCACTTTGACCAATAACAATAAACAGTTTCTGCTGTGGTCACCAGTTGTATGTGTGGTATTGGGTGTACCCAGGCCAGCCCTGACCCCCAGCCAGTTGTTATTTCTGTTGAGGTCTCAGTTTACCTGTCTATGCAGCTACTATAACTCAGGTGCTCAATGTGTGAGGACACCATGCAGGGGACAGCTGACACTCGTTACCTCTTCACCTCTTCCCAGGACAAAGGTATCCCTACTTTAGTGGGTTTTTTTTTTTCACGGTACTGGGGATTGAACCCAGGGGCATTCTACCTCTGAGCTACACCCCCAGAGCTATTTTTTATTCTTTATTATGAAACAGGGTCTCGCTAAGTTGCAGAGGGCCTCACTAAGTATCTGAGGCCGGCCGCGAACCTGTATCCTCCTGTCTCAGCCTCCCAAGTACTGGGATTACAAGCGTGCACCACCACCCCCAGCTGTATCCCTACTTTATAGACCAAGACATTGAGGCTTGGAGAGAAAGAGGTCACAAGGTGGGAAACACATGAGTCAGAATTCAGGGCTGACTTCAGGTTTGCACTGTGTAGGGAGGCTGAATTGAAAGCCCCTGCCTTGCCTATAAAGTTTGGACAAGCCAGGTGTGGCGGTGCATGCGTATAATCTCAGTACTTGGGAGGCTGAGACAGGATGATTGCATGTTCAAGACCAGTCTTAGAGCCAGGTGTGGTGGTGCTCGCTTGTAATCCCAGTACTTGGGAGGCTGAGACTGGAGGACCCGGGTTCGCGGCCAGCCTCAGCTACTTAGTGAGGCCTCTGCAACTTAGTGAGACCCTGTTTCAAAATAAAGAATAAAAAATAGGGCTGGGGGTGTAGCCCAGAGGTAGAATGTCCCTGGGTTCAATCCCCAGTACCGCCAAAAAAAAAAAAAAACAGCCTTAGCAATTTAGTGAGACTCTTAACAACTTAGTGAGACCCAGTTTCAAAATTAAAATATAAAAAGGGCTGGGGGTATAGCCTGAAGGTAGAATGTCCCTGGGTTCAATACACACATACACACACACACACACACACACACACACACACACACACACACGGCAAATGTCTGCGTGAGGCCTGGGATGGAGAGCTGTAAAGGAGCTCTGTATCCACCCCTGGAGCACAGGAAGCCTGCATGTTGGGTTGACCGAGGGCCCTATCACCCTCCTCACCTCGTGGCCCTTCTGATTAAGAGGGAACTGACAAAAGCCAGTGCAGCCTAACTCGCCCTCTGGCCCTTGCTGCTCCATGCCTCAGGCTCCCTCTCAGGAGAGTGAATTAGATCACCCCAGCCTTGCAGAGCTGCCAAAAAAAAAAAAAAGAATCCAACCCAATGGAGGACCAAGATCCTGCATCTGGAGGTAACTTCAGGGAACAAATAGCCCCAGGATAAATAGCACCCAGGAACCCTGAGTTCAGAAGACATGGATGGGTGAGGGTCTGGGATCCCTGCTTTCTGTCACCACTACTTTCCTTTTTTTGGTATGTGTGTGGTACTGGGGATTGAACCCAGAGGCATACTATCTCTGAGCTATACCCCCAGCCCTATTTTTTATTTTTTATATTTATTTATTCATTCATTTATGGTACTGGGGATTGAACCCAGGGGCATTCTAACTCTAAGCTACACCTCCAAAACTATTTTTTTTTCTTTGTGTGTGTGTGTGTGTGTGTGTGTGTGTGTGTTACTGGGGATTGAACCCAGAGGCTTTCTACCTCCAAATTACACCCCCAGCCTGATTTTATTATTTGGAGACAGGGTCTCACTAGGTTGTTGAGAGCCTTGCTAAATTGCGGAGACTGGTTTTCAACCTGCGATCCTCCTGTCTCAGCCTCCCAAGTACTGGGATTACAAGCGTGCGCCACCACGCGCGAGTCTATTTTTATTTATTTTTTTTATTTATTTATTTATTTTTTTTTTTGCGGACCGGGGATTGAACCCAGGGGCGTTCTACCTCCGCGCTACACCCCTGGCCCTATTTTTTATACTTTATTTTGAAACCGGGTCTCATGAAGTTGCGGAAGCCTCACTAAGTAGAGAGAGAGAGAGAGAGACAAGGAGAGAGAGAGAGAGAGAGCTAAGGCTGGCCGCGAACCTGGATCCTCCGGTCTCCACCTCCCAAAGTACTGGGATTACAAGCGTGCGCCACCACGCCCGGCTATTTTTATTTTTGAAGCAGGGTCTTGCTAGGTTGCGGAGAGCCTTGCTAAATTGCTGAGGCTGGTCTTGAACCTATGATCCTCCTGTCTCAGCCTCCCTAGTACTGGGATTACAAGTGTGTGCCATCACCACTTTCTATCAACAACTTACTACTCCTGGGGAATTTGTGTGTGTGTGTGTGTGTGTGTGTAACCCAGAGGCATTCTGCCTCCAAGCTATACCCCCAGCCCTTTTAACTTTTTTCTTTAGAAACAGGGTCTCGCTAGGTTGCTGAGAATCTCACTGCACTGCTGAAGCTGTCCTCAAACCTTTGATCATCCAGTCTCAGCCTCCACACACTATGATTACAAGTGTGTGCCACCACACCTAGCCCCTCGAGGCATTATTATTATTATTATTACTTTTTGCTGGTACTGGGGATTGAACCCAGAGGCATTCTACCTCTGAGCTACACCCCCAGCCCTATTTTTTTATTCTTTTTTTTGTGGTACTGGGGATTGAACCCAGGGGCATTCTACCTCCGAGCTACACCCCCAGCCCTATTTTTATCCCTTATTTTGAAACCGGGTCTCACGAAGTTGCGGAGGGCCTCACTAAGTAGCTGAGGCTGGCCGCGAACCTGCAATCCTCCTGTCTCAGCCTCCTAAGTACTGGGATTATAAGCATGTGCCATTATGCCTGGCTTATTTTTTTTATTCTTTATTTTTTTTAACTTTCTTTTTTGCGGTACCGGGGATTGAACTCAGGGGCATTCTACCTCCAAGCTACACCCCCAGCCCTATTTTTTATTCTTTATTTTGAAACAGGGTCTCACTAAGTTGCAGAGGGCCTCACTAAGTAGCTGAGGCTGGCCGCAAACCTGCGATCCTCCTGTCTCAGCCTCCCAAGGACTGGGATTACAAACGTGCGCCACCACTACCGGCTTTTATTCTTTATTTTGAAACAGGGTCTCACTAAATTGCGGAAAGCCTCACTAAGTAGCTGAGGCTGGCCACAAACTTGGATCCTCCAGTCTCAGCCTCCCAAGTACTAGAATTACAAGTGTGTTCCACGACACCTGGCTTGAGGCATTATTTTAAGAGTTTCACCTGCCCGGGCCTTGTGTAATCTCCACAGCACCCAGTTTACAGATGAGGAAACCCGAGGCCCAGCAACCAACACTGTTGTTCCAAGTCATATAATATGGTCTCCCTGTTTCCCACATTCACTTGGGCCAAGCTTCGTGGGTATCCCTCCCCAACTCACCCAAATTCTTGAAAAGAAAGGGCTAAAATAATGGGACTGGGGTAACATTTCATGAAATCTTTAATGAAATTGGGGAAGGGGGCACAAACAGAAGGGGCAATGGGGACAGGCTTGGAGACAAGGGAGTTGGGCAGGAAGCTGGGCAGGGCAGGGGCTCTCCTCTTCCACACAGCGACCCTCCCCCAGTCATCCCACTGATGGGGGAGGGAAGTGAGGAGGCGGAGCCATAAATATGTCCAGAATCTCAAAGAGGCAAGGGGCAGAAGGGTGGCTCGGGATCTCAGAGAGGGGGCAGTGGCAAGCCGGGGCCACCCTTGTCAGGAGGCCCCGGCTCCTTGGGTGGCCGAGGGGGTCCTGGGGGATCCCCGGGCTTGCGGCCGTGCTTGCGGAAGTAGCGGTAGCGCTGGACGTAGGCCCGCACCAGGTTGCTCACCTTGACTGGGTTGATCTCCCCGCTTTTGCTGTGGCAGATCTGGGGAGCCAGGGGGCATGTGGAGTCACCACCAGCCCTCAGAGCCCCCTCTCCCTGGGACAACTGAGCAAAGCTTGGGGCTGGGATGGGAGCCGCTCTCCCAATGACTAGGCCCAAAGCTCCCCCTTGTTCCCCTTCATGATGGTATCCCCAGGGCCAGAACAGGCCCTGGGGAAATCCTGCCACGCTCCTGGCCTCCCAGACCAATCCCTCATCCCCATCTCTCCATGTGCATAGGCCTGTGTGCACACATCCCTCGCGCCACCTCATCCTCTGCATCTGTTCCCCTCTGTACCCCACCTTGTGGACGGCCTTCCTCAGGATATCCTTGTACTCCTCCTTGGTGATGTCTTTCTTCTGGTAGTACGGCTTGATGGCCAGCTTCACCTCCTCCACCGCACGTTCCTGTGTGTGCAGCTTCTTCAGATACTGGTGGGAGGGTGACAGGGTGGGAGAAAACGGATAGCAAGGACCAGATGAGCGCCATGGAACCATGGGCCTCCACTCACCTCTGCCTGCTGTAAGCTTAGCCTCCTTGACCATCCAGCTAGGAGGTGGAAGTTCTGCTTAAGGTCTGCCCTATGCTTCCCTTGCTGTAGTTACCCTGGCCCACTAGGCATCTCTACACTGGACCCTGGACTGTCTCAGGCTTGACCATGACCGGGACACACATGTCCCCTGACCTTACAGTCTGGTGGGGAGATAAATGTTAAGTCAAGCAATACAACTCTGCCCTGGTTCCTGATGGAGAGCGGGGTTGTGGGGCACTCAGGGAAGCCAGGACTCTAGCTAGAAGCACAGGAGTGGGGGGAGAGATGGCTGAGCATAGGTGGCCATGAGGGTCTGAGGTCAGGTTGTACAGATGGCACACTGGGCCTGGCATTCTGGCCTGCCACTCCCATGGGTGACTGGACCTCTAGCCCATCTGTAAAAGGAGGTGGCACCTACAGGGATGACTAACTAAGGTGATGCACAGAGAGGACAAAGCACAGGCTGGACACACAGCATGGACTCAATCAAAGGGAGCTGGGGCGACAGGGAGCAGGGCAGAAAGTTGAGCCTCTTGGACAATGCCCTTTCTGTCATGGGGGTGGAGCCCCCTGCCATGGGGGTGGAGGGTTAGAACAGCTATGTCCCCTGCTTTGCAAAAGTAGATGGGAGCTGGGCGTGGTGGCGCACGCTTGTAATCCCAGTACTTGGGAGGCTGAGACCGGAGAATCGGGGTTCACTGCCAGCCTCAGCTACTTAGTGAGGCCCTCCGCAACTCAGACCCTATTTCAAAATAAAGAAAAAAAATAGAACTGGGGGGTGGAGCTTGGAGGTACACCGCCCCTGGGTTCAATCCCTAGTACCGCAAAAAAAAAAAAAAAAAAAAAAAAAA
>PVJS01040570.1:0-18378 GCA_004027185.1 Glis glis
CACACACACACACACACACACACACACTGCTCCCTCACTTCCTGATGGGAGCTAAGTTTGGAAGCCTCACCCTTCTAGGTCAACTCAACAGTCCTTTTTAAAGCAGGAGACCGGGGGACTGGGCAGCTGTGCTCATTGGGACACTCAGCGCCCAGCACCCACAGCCCTGCAGAGCTGGACCGCAGTGTGCGCTGTGCCTAGCCAATGTCTGCACAGAGTAGGAACTGAATAACTAATTGTTGAGAGGTAGAAGTAATTTTTTTTGCTCTGATTTCCATTTTATTCCTTTATTCTCAAGTTATTCTTTCTACTGGACAAATGAAGGTTTATAAATCACTGAAATCATGGCTTCAGAGAATTATTGAACCCAAAAATCAGGGCCCAGATCTTAAAGGGTCCCAAATTCACCCCAATGACGGACCTTCTTCTACCTCCTCCTCCTCCTCCACCTCCTCTTCCTTGTTTTTCTGCTCCTGCTTTTCTTCTTCATATCCTGAATTACATGATAGGAAAAATTCTAGGCTCTTTACCTACATTAACTAATTTGTTCTTCGTGAAAACCATATAAGGTAATTCTCATATTACACCCATTTTATAGATGAGGAAACAGAGGCCTCAGATGGTCAAGTAACCTGCCAACGAGCACACAACTAGGAAGTTGCAAATCCAGGATCTGAACTTAGCCGACTCTAGAATGTCAGCTGTAACTGATGCCCAACACCACCTCCTAACCTCCTAGATAGAGGACACTCTTAAGCAGGCTGAGGGCTACAGGAAATTGTACCCTGGCCACACATTCAATAAACATTGATTGAGCATCTGCTGTATACCAGGTGCTGAAAATGTCCCCACCGGGCATGAACACTGTGCCCATATAGCCAATGTTCCATTTGCCGTAGCTCCCAGAGAACGAGCTTGCTGAATCTGTCACACAAGGAAATTCCGTCAGAGTGGGTGCTGTCCCCGTGTCTTTATCTTTTACATGTTTATAGAGGAAATGACCACTACTCCTCTCAGCACTACCTGGGACTCCAGCAGGTGCCAGCTGGGAACAGGCGGCCACACGGAGTGACACAGTTATACACGGGAATGGAAACGGGGAAATGAGTAAGGCGGTGTCAGGGAGTCCCTTTCTGCTCTCAGATTAAGGGGATACACTGGAACCTTTTCACATCCTCCTCAGCAGTCAAAAGGCTGAGCCACAGGGAGAGAGGGGTACACATGCCCCTTCTTCCCTCAGAAGCCTGGAATAGTTAGGCCCCCAATGGCCACCCATGCACCTTCGGAGAAAGTGGGGAGTAGAGTGACACACTCCGAGGCAGAATTCCTGAGCCGGAGGCTGCTGCAGCTCAGCCTCTGAGCACTGTGCAGGACTTGCAGGTGCGGAGCAGAATGACCCTCTGCTCAGGGCTGCTGAATCAGCCACACTGGGAAAGTGTCAGGCTCCTGAGATATCTGGTTTATTCAGCACCATGAAAAAAACAGCAGTCGTTCAGCAAGAGCATAAAAATGAGGAGTTGGCGGAATAAAGGTGATAAAAATAGATTTTGCGACTCCACGGAGATGAATCATTTTGCCATGGGGATCCGAGAGGCTCTCTTTCAGCTTGGTTTTCAATCCAGCCTCATAAATTAGATGAAGGAAAATTTCCTTCCCCTCCATAACTGGTGCCACGAAGTGTTTAACGTTTAGACAGGTTGGATGGGATTTTAATCGTGAATTGCCCAGGAATAACCTCCATTCCTTCCCCAGGCTGCAGTAAATAGTGACTGTGAAGGACAAGAAAAAGTGGCCAGGATAGGCACCCTGGAGTCCAAACCCACAGCCTCCTCCCCGCTCCCAAATTACTCCTCATTTCTTTCCCTCCTCATTTCAAGGGAAGGAGGTTTTTAGGATGCAAAGGGAGCAACAGACACAAGAACAGAAAGTGATAGGGCTCAGGTGGAACAGCAGCTCACACTTCAGGGACACCTTTTGCCACTGGGGAGCCTCGTACTGGAGAATCAGCCTTTAAAACGCAGCAGAGTTGCTTATAACTCACAAAACTCTTTAAAAATCCTCTTATGTTGACCCAGCTAATCTATGCGTTTTCCACCACACCCGCAAAAAGAAAAACAATGCTTTCCCTAGCCATTAAAAAAAAGCCTCCGGCAAAGCAACAGGTGTTAAAAAATTATCTAGGAATAAGGCGACTTCATGTGAAAGCAATTTTGATATTATTTCAGACATACCATAAGTGCATAAAAAGTAACTTCTTAAAAACTACCTGTTAAAATTCAATTAGCTTCCTTCTTTCCCTCACAACCATCCAGAAACACAGATTTTTCTTTTTTTCCATAGTGGATTTTACTTACCCCCACATGTCCACATGCTGGGCATGGAACTCCACCGTGCCCACCCTGGGAGATGGGAGAGGCATCTCTCCTGGTGTCAGCCCCAGCACAGCAGTCCAGATGCGCTCACATCCCTTTTCCCAGAGCAGTCCCGGCCACCCAACTCCCCTGCTCCGTCCAGAGCAGGCTGCAGCAGCTGGAATGCTGATGCCTTGAAAAAGAACCAGCTGGAAGCGGGCTGACTGCCACACCTATTGGGGAGGAAGACGGGCTGGGAATTCTGCTCCCTCAGTGGAAGGGGTAGTATTCCCAAGAGCTGGAGATGCCCAGATGTAATCCTACAGGACAGTTTGGCGACAACCGCCAGCACACAGTAGGCTCGTGCCACTGTCCAGTCATCTGGATCTGGCATCTGAGGGACCAGGCTTCAAGTTCTGAAACACCGTGGCTGTGTGACCCTGGGCCACTCACCACCTTCTGTGTCTCGGTTTCCCCATTTGCAAAATACTGGTGTTTAAAAAAATAAATCTCTAAATGGCTTCTAGCTCTGAAGTTCTAAGGCCATCATAATAAACATGAGCATAATAAATAATAAGCACAGCTACAATGTACTGAAAACGTACTATGCACCATCAGCTATATTAGACATTTTAAGCGTACCATCTCATTTAATCCCACAATGCTGAGATGATATTTATCAACCCCGTTTTATAGATGAGGAAACTATCAAAATCACTCCACGAATCCCCATGAAAATAAAGGATCATCATATCCATTCTGTATTTTGAATTCAAATGGAAGCATTTAATCTTTGTGCCTGAAAGTGAGATGACATCTTAGAATGGAATTTCTGCGCTGTTGGGTGATTAATGTGTTTACAGTCTCTGCTGGTATAATTCTGAGATACTAGTATTTATGGTTATGGTCGTTCATGCTACTGCAAAACCCATTTTCCACCTGTTGTTTTTTATTACACCTCCCTCAAGGATGTGAAATATTTCTTTGTGCAGATTCTCAAAACAGGATCCTGAAATATGTGAGCAGAAACATCGTGTGTGGATTTACTGTTTGGAATTTTCAGATGCTATAAAACACAGTGTTTATAACCAATTCATCATTTATAAGTGTTTATTAGATTGATATGCCAGCTGACTCACTGGCCTCCTGCCATTTATTGATACCAATACATCAAATAGTCGGCTGACATTTAATACTTATTAATAACTGCTGTGTTCCCTTTTTCATAGTTTACTTGCAGTATACTTTTACTTTTATTGTCATTCATTCTACTTTTGAAGTGAAATTTTATTTTAGAATAGCTTTTAGATTTACAGAAAAATTTTTAAATAGTACAGAGAGTCCCAGAATAACTTATGCCCTGCATCTTAATGTCTACGGCACAATTATAAAAATTAATGAACAAATATTGGTGAAGTACTACTAGCCAAACCCGATGTTTTATTTGAATTCCATTCATTTTTCTCTCTTTTTTTTTTCTGTTCTGGGATCATGTCCAGGATACCACACTACATTGTCACCATGTCTCCTTCGCTTCCTGGGGACTCTCCTTGATGACCTTGGCAGATTTGAAGAGCACTGGTCAGGTATTTTATGGAATGCCCCTCTATTTGGGTTATTCTGATATTTCTCTCATGGTTAGATGGGATTGTGTGTTGTTGTGAGGATGCCCACTCAGGTAAAGTACCATTCTCAAAAAATTGTATTAATGATCCTATTTTTAAAAAAATACATTTAAGTCAAATCAAAACTTTAAATTGAGCAAAGTTAAACTTTAGAAGAGATAAATTAATTAAATATCAAACTACTGTTTCAGCAATCCAGCACTTTATACTGTGGGGAGAATGAGAAACTAATTTTTTCATCCATTTTGAGAGGAGGGTAGACCCATGGCTGTAGCAGGAAGCCAGCTAATTACAAGAGAGGTGTCTAACAATTCTTTTGAAATGCTTGCCAAGACAAACTTCCTACGAAAACAGTCTCAGAGGAAGGTACATGTTAAGCCAAGTGTTGTTTCAGCCTAGCATGGTCTCCCTTTTCATATGGTGCCTTCAAGTACTTGATAACATTTTTTCCTGACGTCAAACTATAGAAACCCTACAAACCTGAGTTTGAAATACTTGTTAAGAATTAATTTCACAGAAAGTTCTTCCTTAGGTAAGCTATGATGATGAAAACAAGAAGTAAGCTGTAGGTGTGCCCTGCTATTGCATATTTTGTTCCTCACAGTTCCTAAATGAAGGTCTTACTCCTCAAGGAAAAAGCGAGGAACTGATGTAATGTCACAAGCTCTGCCGAACGCTGTTCAGTGAGAGATAAGGGAGAACAAGTGGTTTCTTTCTTCAAAGAATGGCATTTTTTTATTATTATTATTTTTCAGAGACAGGAAGGAAAAAGAAAAAAAAAACCTTAAGGGGAAAAAAGGCTTTATAGCACTGCTATATATAACCTTCTACCTTTGCAGAGACGTGAAATAATTAGGGAAACAAGCTTGGAAAAATAATTTGCGGTGCATGAAGAAGCTATTAGATATCAGCTAGCAATACTAGTCATCCATAACACATGTAAATAAGAACTGAAGTGCTTGGCTGGCTTGCCTACTGCTAGGGGTATACTGTATACCCTCTCCAATACCCTCCCCACGTTCATATTTTGAAGCTCCCTGTAACTCAGATATGTCTGTATTGACTTTAGGAGGTTATTAAGTTATATGAGGTCATAGGGTGGACCCTGTCTTGGTCAACATTCTCACTGCCATAATCAAAATTAATGACCAGGGCATGGTGGTGCAAGCTTGTAATCCCAGTACTTGGGAAGCTGAGACAGGAGGATTGCGGGTTCAAGGCCAGCCTCAGCTACTTAGTGAGGCCCTCTACAACTCAGTGAGACCTTGTTTCAAAATTAAAGAATAAAAAATAGGGCTGGGGCCAGGCGTGGTGGCACACACTTGTAATCCCCGTACTTGGGGGCTGAGACTGGAGGATAAGGGTTCGACGCCAGCCTCAGCTACTTAGTGAGGCCCTCCACAACTTAGTGAGACCCTGTTTCAAAATAAAGAACACAAAATAGGGCTGGGGGTATAGCTCAGAGGTAGAATGCTCCTGGGTTCAATCCCCAGTTTAAAAAAAAAATAGGGCTGGGGGGGTAGCTCGAAGGTAGAATGCCCCTGGGTTCAATTCCCAGTACCGAAAAAATAAAATAAGTGACCAAACAACTTAGAGGAAGGAAGATTTATTTGCTCACAGTTTTTGGAGATTTAGAGGTTCAAAGGTTCAATCCATGTCAGGCCAGGTCTGCAGAGCTCAGGGCATGGTGGCAGGAAGCAGAGAGAGGGAGAGCTCTAGGCTCTGCTCTCATGTCACAGAGGGGGAAGCAGAGAGAGAGAGAGAGAGAGCACAGGGGGAGGAGAGATCTTAGGTAGTCCCCAAGGCAAGAGAGATCTTATGTAGTCCCCAAGGAGGAGAGATCTGATGTAGTCCCCAGGGACTCCTCCTTGGCAACCAAGCCCCACTTCCAACATTGCTGCCTTGTTTCTGTGAGGGCTAAGTGGACATTCTAAATTCAAACCATTATAGACCCTAACCCAGACTGTGAGAGTGCCCTTATAAAATGAGGAAATGTGGACACAGATATATACAGAAGAAAGCCTGTATAAAGACACAGGGAGAGGGGGGCCATCACAAGGAAAGGAGAGAGGGGTTCAGAAGAGACAAATCCTACCCAAATTCTGATCTTGGACTTCTAGCCTCCAGAATTGTGAGGAAATAAATTTCTGTTGGTTAAGTCACCCAGTCTTTGGTACTTGTTATGGAGGCCAGCACAAACCAGTATACTCACCTAGGACTAAGGTTGAAATATCACAGGGTGGGAGAGAGGCTGTGGGGTATAAGACTGGGTGGATCCTATATCCTAATCAATTGTCAACTAGATGAAGATCTAAGTCATCATCTGTCATGATTTTCAAAAACTAAGTGCAATTGCTAATGACGTCTGTGGTTCCAAGTTTCTTCTGCCACCCTTCCTCTTTTGCCTAGTCCTTGCCAATGCAGATCAAACACTCCAAAGGTAAGACTACAATTGGAGGGTCAATAATTAAAAAAAGAAAAACTTCAAAGCTTCTGATTATAGAAAAAGAAATAATTTGTCTTTATATATACATAAACATAGAAGATTTGACTTTAAAACTATTTATTAACCAAGTCCATTTTTATAATGTTCCCCTGCGTTCCAAACCAACATTTTCAATAGACTGCCAGACATCTGCACATGAATATCTCTTAGAGATAGCCAACTCAATATGTCCAAACAAGAATTCATCTTTTCACTTGGAACCCATTTTTCATTTCCCCGCTCCCATGATTCCTATTAAGAGCATCCATATCCTCCAAGTTCCTCAAGTCCAAAATGTAGAGGTCATCTTTCTAAGATTATTTTATTGTATTTTATCAAGTCCAACATGTAGATTTTTTAACCTTTGAAATAGAGTTTCATCTTTCCATTGCTAGTGCCTTAGCATTGTGTCATAATTGAATTGGCAGGTTTTTAAAATTAGTTATACTTTTAAAAATGGTATGCCTTATAATTGATGACATATTACCTTCAGGGATAAACAAACCCTGTTTACTTAACTCCACTCCCATTGCTTCTACCAAGGTTTAGGTGCTCATCATCTCTCACTTGGATTACATGCCTCTTAATTGACTTTTACTGCTGATCTCTTCCCCATAACTGGCTTTCCATGTATCCACAAGAGTTATTGGAACACAAGATTCCCTTGTTTTCAGTGGCTTTTATTGCACACAAAAGGAATCCAAACTCATATAGTTGGTATTTGTGGTCTCAACATCCTATACCTGGTCCATTTTCCAAAGCACTGAGTTCTTCCAGGGACCCTGGGCTCCAGATGCAGATACTGCAAACACAAGCCACGCCCAGACAGGGTCCAGGTTCTTCTGGCTCAGCCTTTCTCATTCCAAGTGAGCATGTCCATCCCTCAGCTCCAGTGCTCTTTACTATCCACAGAAGCCCTATTCAAACTCTGCCTCTTTCAAAGTTTCTGTTATAAATCCAAAATTCCTTCCTTGTTCTTCCTTGCACATTACATTTCACTAACATTTCCCAGTTTACCTGATATTAGATCTTACTTGTATATTTGTCTCTTAGGAGAAGATCCCATAAAAGGCAAGAATTATGTCTTGAATCATTAAGTGGATTTTCACTTGGAAGGCAAGAGAGAGCAAACCATCTCTCTTTGGGCATTATGTGCAGAAGAACACCAGAAACCAGAGGTTGGATGTTATAGAAGAGGGACTGCCAAAGGAAAGTTGTGTTATCTTTAAAGCCCTATAATCATAGGGACACATTATCAGGAGAATGAGAAACCTATGCTCTTATTTCTAAATAGATTAATACAGATGCTCCCCAGCTTATACTGGGCTTATGTCTCAACAAACCCATTGTTAGTTCAAAATATCATTATTAAATTGAGATTGCATTTGATAGACCTAACCCATCACACATCATAATAGCATAGTGACACAGTGTGCTGTCATGTGGGTTGTTTACTCTCCTGACTCATGCCTGACTGCATGCTGTGGCTCACTGCTGCTGCACCGCCTTGTGAGAGTATCAAACCACACATCACTAGCCTGAAAGAATAAAAATTCAAAGTGCAGTTTCTACTGACTAAGTATTGTTTTTAAACCAAAGCAAACTTGAAAAAAATTGTAAGCCGAACCAATGTAAGTGAGGGACCACACATACAGCATTTCATTCCCTGTGACAGGCTGCTTCTGACAGGTCCCGGTGACCTCTTGCTCCTTATGTAATCTCCTCCCTTGAGTTTGGCCTGGACATAGTGGCTTGCTTTTAATTAATGGCATAGGTAGAGTAATGAAATGTTACTTCAGAAATTAACTTATAAAGGGCTGTGACTTCCATCTTGTTCCCCCCACCCACCCCCAGTTCTCCTTGCTTCCTCCTCAATCTGATGAAATAAGCTGCAACCCTACAAGCTGCTCTATGGAAAGGCCTACATGGCCAAGAACGAAGGATGGCTTTGGTGTGCAGCCTGGGAGGAACTGAATCCTGCTGATAACCACACGTGTAAACTGAGAAGAGGAACCTTCCCCAGACAAGATTCAAAATGATACTGACCAAAACTTTGAAGGAAACCTGTGCAAGAACTCGAACCAGGGACCCAGCTAAGCCTTGCTCAGATTCCTCACCCAGAGGAACTCTGAGAGAATAAATGTTGTTTTATGCTACTAAGTTTTGGGGGTAATTTGTTATACAGCAATGGCTAACTAATACACTCACCAAATAAGAAAACCAGAAGGGAGAGAATAAGCACAAGATGAGTGGAGGGATGAAAAATTTCTTATTGAGTCTTCCCAAGTACCTAAAAAAAGATAGATGGACAATAAGACCGACTCATTGGTCTGATCCAAGAACATCCGTGAAGAAGCTAAAGCCAGTGTGCTCGGTGGACAGCAGAACGCTTCTTCAGCCTGTCCAACTCACTGGGGAGAACGGTTTGCATCAACTGATACACTTTTATTATTCACTGTGTAGCCAAGTATTTTTGTTCTGGTCATAAGGTAGTTGGAGTCATGGTTCCTAAGAGTAATATTTGTGGTAAGAGATGAGCCTAGAATGACACTTTAACTCAGGAAGAGCCTTAAAAAGCCATTTTCAGGTGTTTGGATTTTATTCCACAGGCATTCAGGAGCCATATAAAGTACTTGAGAAGATGAGGTGGTCTGTATTTTTACTAGCTACCTGTGGAGGCTGTTACTACCAGCAGCACACAAGCCATATGGACTTGGGAAGGCTTCAAATAAACAAAGAACCCCCAGCGTTCCTATTCCACCATCCAACTGAACTCAGGGTTGAATGTACCAAAGACCTCATGTGTTTTGTTGTTTTTCCCTACAATCTGTACTCTTTTATGTCTAAACCTACTAAAATGCTAACTACCATCCTGCTTTGGCTCGGCCTTGGCACCAAACTTGAGAGCAGCAAATTGAGCATTCCTTCCACGTACGGTGTGGGAACACAGCTGAGACTTCTCATGCGATGCCAGGGATGAGGATAAAGGAAAATGTGTCATTAAATTCAGTTTTGGCTGAGATACTTCCCAAGATCAATTCACTTCCCTCGGTGAAATGTGCTTCCTTCCCAAAGAACATCACTCAGCGACCAGTTCTTATTGTCCCCCAAAGTGGAGCCCAGTGTCCTCCAGAGCTGTGCGACTGTGGCATGCACTGACCGCACAGAGCACAGAGAGGCAGGAAGCGCACTCCTCCTCCCCACTAGTGGCCCTGTGGCCTTCCTGTCATAACCAGAATCCTGGGCAAGGAGCTGTGCCTAGCTGGGCGGAGGGGATCTGGAAAAGGCTAGGAGTTAGGAATAGTAAAGGAAAGGGTAAGAAGCAAGAAAGACAGGGCAAGCACGGTGTGAGTCTGGGAGAGTTGAGGTTGTTGCAAATAGAGAAAGGTTTGGAGGGAGCTGGTGAGGATGAGATGTGTGTGCACGTGAGGCAGAGCGTGTGTGGGGGGGGGAAGAGAGGAAGACAGAGAGAAAGGAGGGAATTTTAGGAAGTTTGGCGGCATAAGTGGAATCACTATGATTTTTATTAAAGACTTCAGCAAAGATTTCTAATGCTTTCCTGTTGCTATTAGTTGTCACACTGGCGTTTCATTGACTGAGGTGCTTGAGCTGTAGCCTCGTGGAGCCTGACTGAATAGGGGTCACAGCAGAAGTATTACAGTTAGGGCCTTTTAAAATAGGCCACTGCAGATCAGGAGGAGGGAAGAGGGGGTATTGGAGAATGAAATTGACCAAATTATGTTATGTGCATGTGCAAATATGTAACAACAAATTCTACTCTCATGTACATAATAATGCACCAATAAAAATCACTTTGAAATAAAATAGGCCCCTGCCTCATTTTGATTAAATTAATAGATCTGGATTAAGAAGGGTGAGAGAGGGTCTGCTAAACCATCTAAAGCCTCCTTAGAGGTTGATGCCTTTCAACAAATGTTCTGAAATACAGAGTTCAAGTCTATATTATGAGGCTTAACGGAGATGGGGTGACATGGTGGACAAGGGACAGACCCTGAAGTTGGACAACATGACCAAGTTCAAGTTCCAGTCTGCCTCTTATTAATGGGAAACCTCACGATTTACTTCTTTGAGCTTCAGTTTCTTGAGATATAGTTAGGGTAAGGCAATAGTGACATTGCAGGGCTGTTGCAAAGGTTAGCAAGAATAATCTAGCACTGTCCCTGTACACAGTAGGTATCTTTTTTTTTTTTTTTTACGGTACCAGGGATTGAACGCAGGGGCGTTCTACCTCTGCGCTATGCCCCCAGCCCTACTTTTTTATACTTTATTTTGAAACCGGGTCTCACAAAGTTGCAGAGGGCCTCACTAAGGAGAGAGAGAAGAGAGAGAGAGAGAGAGAGAGAGAGAGAGAGAGACAGGGAGAGAGAGAGCGAGAGAGCTGAGGCTGTCCGCGAACCCGGATCCTCCGGAGCTACTCCTCTGGCTTCTCATTGCCTGCTTTGCCTCCCTTGTGGTCTATAATAGTAACTTCAATTGGAAGAGAGAGAGGCAGAGAACAGAACTTTGACCAGCTGTTTCTGACATGACCTATAAGATAAACTATTGAAGGAAAGGTAAAAGCTCTAGAAATTCTGAAGAAAGCTGTAGAATATACACCGGAAATATGAGGCAGTTGCAAGGATGAGCTGGCCATACAAGAGCTTATCTCCAGGTAGGACTGGAGGCCTGTACTTGGCAGGCAGACACCCATGACACCTGAGACCCAAACTAACCCAAATCGACCCAAATCTTCCTCAAGAGATGAAGTTCACATAGAGGCTTTGCACTCCAGCTACCCAGCTTTCAACAATTTCGTGTATCTACCTTTTGTCCAAAACACTATTTTTAATCTTCTCACAATGTGGAAACCTCGACAGCCCATTCACCATTTCCACTTCCCTGACCTCCCCCAAACAATGAAACGTCAACTGAGCTGCTATCAACTTCATAAAATAAAGCAGATACCTTTTGAAAGCTTCCTGAAGTCCATGGAGTTTATGGAAAGTTAACATTTTTATCCATTTCAGGAAGCTCAGCTCTAACCACATTTGAAATCTTTTCTTTGATTAGAGAAAAATACATCCCTTTCCAAAAACACAAATTCATTTCAGAGCGAGCTAAGGTGATTAGATGGGAGGATAATCCCACCAGTCACATTCCTGCTCAGTGGTACTGAGCTGCAGCAAGAGTCCAATTCCCACCATTCATCAGGCTAAGAGGCAGTTTGTGAAGCAAGGCCTTTCACAGAGCTTGGAAAGATATTTTGAAGGTATCAGCCCAAAGGATGAAAAGGGGGGGAAGAGAGAGATGAATTTGAAAAGTTAGTCTTTGCTTCTCCTCTTTCCCACAAAAGGTAAAATAGCCTGGCATTTACATGTTTTCTGTCTTCAACAGGGAACACCTGGATGTGTAACAACTAAGGAGAACGGTGGCCGGGGCATGCAACTCGTCTTAGCTTTTCCTGTTGTCTAATCGTGGGCAAATCGCTCCTCCCTTCTGGACCCAGATGTCCTCCTCTATACAACAAATATATCTAAGATGTCCTTCCATCTTCAAAATTCCCTTCCTCTCAGATCACTTTTATCCTCACAAATTCACACACATTTCATGACAGCTCTTGGAAGGTTCTGCGCTCGAGGGCAGAATCCCCAAATATCATCTATTTCCAATTACTCTTCACATGTGTGCATGCAAATGGCTGGCAGAATACAAACCCTGGCGAGCAAAAGCTCAATCCCCAGACTCCTCTGGTAAGCAAGGACTGGATGAAGCAGCAGTCGGCATGATCTCTAATGACCATTAAATTGAGTTTCAGGATGTGGCTTGATTGTGCAATGCTGACGAGCTGGCAGGCTGAAGGGTGGCTTTCTAAAAAGTCTTTGGTATGCCAAGGCCTAAATTCGAGGTCTTTCTCTCTGGCAGCAGCTAACAGCATCACTAACACCTAAAAAAGAATGCAGCATCTGCAGGCACTCACCACGCAGCTGCAAATGTCAGCGGTCGTTACAGAAGAAACGCAGACCCGGATCCAAGGCCTCTGCATTCCTGCCAGGAAATGATTTTCAACTACTTTGTTTTAACACCTTCACCCCTGAATTCTCTGTAACCACAGCTCAACCCAGGGGCTGAAATACACCTATTCATGCCTTTGTAAGTCGACACGTGTTTACAATTTGGGACTGCTATGTGAAAACACACTTTTCTATTTATCTTCAAGTCAAGCATCTGGGTCATCTTAACAGATTGGCTACTCAACACCAGGCCATTAAGAACCACAAGCCTAGGTTCCAGGCTGGAGGAACCATCCGGCCACACCTCTCAGATCTGCTACTGCCGATTCCTTGATCAATAGATGGTCAATGGCCTGTCAACCCCCTGACAAAGTGCAAACCAGCCTCAAAGTCTTGAGGTTCACTCGAGGGATTCTCCATCGGCCCTCTCCTGACCATCAAGAATATCAGAAAGAAGAAAATGCCACGTGCAAAATAAAACACGCACACAAAAGCATCTCTAACCCCAATCTTCAAATCTACTACGTCTTTGAAGTTCTCATCTCCCTCCCCCAAAAGAATTGATTTCTTTTAATCTCCAATTTTCTATATTAAAAAATTTCCAACCTATCAAAAAGTTGCAAGACTAGTACCATGACACCTGGATAGCCTTCATTTCTCTATTGTTTATTTTAATACTTTTCTATATCCTTTATTTAAATCTAACATTTTACTACATTTCTTCCTTCCTTCCATCTCTGTCTCCATACATATATAAAATTATACATTATATACAGACTTTTTTGCTGATTTTCTGAACACATTGTACACATGGTCCAATGGTCATGGTTGTATACATGGTCGATCCAAGGTCACAAGTGTACACATCATGTTCATCTCTAAATACTTTAAGTTAAGTACCTTCTAAGATCAAGAATATCCCCCAATATACACAAGACTATTAGCCCATGCAGGGAATTCAACATTGAAAGAGTACCATTAACTAATATTCAATTTGAACTCAAATTCCTCAATTCCCCCAATAATGTCTACGATAGTTGCTTTTCTTAGTCAAGGATCATCTACCACTTTTGACTATCTTATCTCCTTAGCCTCTTTTAATCTACAGCAGTTGTCCAGCCTTTTGGAGATGGGGAATTCGCTTTAGTCACACCAAACAGTTAAAGAATATGGGCCAGCTATTTCACAATTTGTCCCTGAGCTTGTAATTCTGATTATTTCTTCAGAATTGTGATTTCTTACTACATTACTAGGACACCTTATGTCATTTGGACCCACTATAGGTATTGACTGGGAAGTCTGATCATGGCCAATTAACTACGTAAAGCCTAAGTATGTCAACATGAACACTAAACCACTTATCAGCCTTTGATTTCAAACTGTTAACAGTAGTTGTTCAAAATCGTACTCCCCAAAGTATATTTAAACACAGTTGGCTTTCATCTCTCTCATGTATTAACTCATTTTCTCCTATGTCAGGGGAGGCTATCTGTGTTTTATAATGAAATATCACAACAGACCACAAATACTCAAGGTTTTGCAGTGGTGGTTTTGTGTCAGAGCTTAACACATGAATAGGATTTAGTCAAGAAGAAAAGGAGAGGATCATACACATAAAGACTATTATGAGAAAAAGCATCATATGTGGGAGTGAAGAGTTTGAGGAACAGGGAGGCTAGTGAAACAGTCCAGGCAAGAGAAGAGGGCAGGGCTGGGGATGTGGTTCAGTGGTATAGTGCTCGCTTAGCATGTACAAGGCCCTAGGTTCAATCCCCAGCACTGCCAAAAAAGGGGGGGGGGTTAGGGAAGGATAGTGGTGGAGGGAGCTGAGGACCACCTGCTCTAGGTCAGTGTGCCAGGAGATGCAGATAAGTAGATGAACTGAAGAAAGTTGCTGAATTCTTTGACCACATGTCTATGCTGCCTGCACTGACACTGGGTAGCAGATGGGCAGGAGAAGCCATATGAGTCAGATCTGAATATGCTGAGGGTCCTGAAGGAAGTCTAGGCTTCAGCAGAGAGCGCTTGGTGAAGGAATACTGAATTGGGTCAGTCTTATGGGCGGAGGAGGGTGGTTAATGTCAGGAAGACAGATAAGAACATGTGCATGGAAAGGGAGGGCTGCAGGTGAGAACCCTGGTGGCACATTAACATATGGGAAGGAGCAAGTGGGGTTCTGTTTCCTGTGGGGGTGGTGGTGGTGGTGGTAGTACACTGGTTTCTGGAAATGTTGATCTGAAGATTATTGGAGGAGAGGGAAATAATTTCATCATTCAGGAATCATTAGTGAATGGGCAGTAATTGAGTACACTTATGAAGGCATTTTCTAAATACTAAAATATTGAAGTGTAGTAATATTTAACACTAAAGTATTAAATATGGGCTAAAAATAATGAGTTAGTTAAAGAAGACGCATGGTTTCAAAATAAAGGATAAAATATAGGGCCGGGAGTGTAGCTCAGAGGTAGAATGCCCTTGGGTTCAATCCCTGGTACCACACACACAAAAAATTTAGTGTATGTACATACTAATATATATATGATATATCTCTATTGCCCATATATTGCTTGATTATTTACTTTATTAACTTACTTGAATCTTTTCCTCCTAAATTTATCCATCCATCTACCTATATGTTGTTACTTGGCAACATGATTCTGACAAACAAAATTAGAAGGATTTTTAATGACTAATAACCAACTCACTACCAAACAATATTGAAAATAACATGCAGCCACAGAAATAACAATTCTCAAAATAAAGAAATGTGCTCATACCATGTACCTTCCTACCAGGTCCCCCACAGTTTTCAAACACAATAGTTTATTGTCACATCTAATTTGAATTAGTCATCATGATATGGCAAAGAAAATTTAAAACAATCAGTAAGGTCTACAGAGGATCCTACCTAAATTCTTGACATTTTTCTCATTGTTTCCTACAAAAATATGCACACAGAAGGGGATCATAATGGAAATAATCAATGAGACAATACCAGGCCACACACGTCCTCAGCACTGTGTGCACACAGTGCTGTTGGATTTGGTTGTCTTTCTGATCCTGCACCTTTTCCCCTTTTCTACACAAAAGGCAACAGCCATCAAACAATTAAAATCAGTTGCCAAGAATTATAAAACATATCAATGTATGAAAAACAAATCTTGCTTCTGACCATAGTGAACATGTGAATTCTATAGATTTCACGTCGGCAGGTTCAGAAGGGCAAGAGCTCTGTTTAAAGAGTTCTCCAGAGGACAATGGGTCTCTTCATTATTTCATTAGAATAACTGACCAACAAAAGTTTGATCTACAAATACTTAGAATAGTGATATTTAAACCCAACTAAATTTTATTCATTTATTTACTTATGTATTTAGTTAGTTATTTTGTGGTGTTGAGGATTAAACCCAGAGGCCTTCTTCCTCAAAGTTACACTCCCAGTCCTATTTTATTTTACTTTATTTTTTTATTTGGAAACAGGGTCTTGCTAAGTTGCTTAGAGCCTTGTCAAGGCTGGCCTTGAACCTGCAATCCTCCTGTCTCAGTCTCCCAAGTATTGGGGTTACAGGCATGTACCTCCACACCCAGCAAAATCAAGGAGATTTGAATAATGAAAATAGCAATTTATTATGAAATGTTGTTTCTCTTGAAATTCTTTCTCTCATCCCCGCCCCCCCAATGCAGGGGAATGCAGTGAAGCACTGAATGAGAAAATGTAATTAAAATCACATTCCTCCCCTGGGGTCAACCCAATTATTAGCCTCTCACCCCAAAACAAATTTACCTCTTTAAGACTGAAGGACTTTATCACTCAAGGGAAAACGACAAACAAAGATTAAGATGCCATTTAGACATCACTGGAATTTTTCATTTTTAAGTGACCTCTTAGTTTAATGGATTCAATGCGTTCTCATTCAAGTAGACTATATGTTGCAGGCGAGAACTATAATAAATGGTACTGTCGTGACCCTCAGGTTAGAGCAAAGGAATATTGGAAAATAAATCTCAATTCTGGATACTCACCAATCCTGCAATGGGGGTAGGCAATCTATTGATCTTTTTAACAAGTCCTGGCTTTATAGCATTCAGCAACCTGTCATGAAGAAAGGCAGAATGTCAAGTGAGACATAAAGCAAGATGGATCACACAAATCACCTTCATCCGGGGCTACAGCTGAACTGCTGAATAGGAAAAGCAGTGAATTTAAAGCATGCAGTAAATCTCAATAATCTATCAGTCTTCATGCGTGTAAGTAAAGAGCTTTGCCAACATCAAGCTTGCCCGTGGCAGATGGAGTTCTAGAATTTGGAAATGTTAAGAGAGAAGAAAGGGGAGAGACTGGGAGGTGCTTCAAGGGAATGGACAAGGATCGGAGTTAGGTTGAGGTTGGGAGGGAATTGTTAGTACTGGAGCCAGGTATTACAGCGCAGGTAAGGCTCATTGCCAGTTCTCCTGGCTACAGCCGGGGTGTCTCCAGAGATGCACCTAGTTCAGAGACCAACATCTATCTTTGCAAGTGATTTGCCAAGACAAATTCTGCCTCCAGGCCCTATTTGCTCTATGAGGAGAGTGACTTGTTAAATGTAGTTGCGTTTCACTTAAGAAGGGAAGACTATATTTAGTAAGAGGTTGATGAATCATATCCCAAAATATTTAAACAAGGATGACCATGACTTCCCAGGTACAAAAGATTTTCAGGGTAAGGTTTAAAATCATGTAAAAGCAGTAACATAATCAAGGGAATGCAAGAGAAACAACTATAACTGCTTGTTTTCAAGAAATATAAATTCAGAGTGGAGAGAAATAGGGAAAGCAACTTGTAAGACGAAAATATAGCCAGCTTCAGAGTAACAGGATAGAGTGTGGTATTTGTAAAATAGATTATTCATAAAGGAATAATTGAAAGCAAGGATTTGTAGAATGGAAGCACTTATTTCCACATTCAAGAAACAGGCAACTAGGTAACTTGTCTCAGGACACTGTGCAAAGAGAAACTTAGGGTATGAGTTTATTATAATTCAAGGGTCAGCAAGCCACAACCCATAGGCCAATATGGCCCAACACTTTTTTTGTAAACAAAGTTTTATTGGTATACAGCCATGCCCATCATTTATGTATCATCTGCAGGTATTTTTGTGCTACAACAACAGAGTTCAGTAGTTACAACAAGGACTGAATGGCCCACATCACAAAAAAAAAATTTTTACTACTTGGCCCATTACAGAAAAACTTTATTGACCTCTGTAATAACTCATGCAATCCAAGATTATAGTAAATCCTGAGGGACTTAGACTTGATAGATTTCTACAGGTCAGTAACAGAAATTTTTTGAAATAGTTTGACACTGTGATGAGTTCACATATTAAGAAATGTCCCTACAGTGTTTATGATAGACAAGATATTCTGCTTTTGCCCCAGAGACTAATTGCCTATGTTTGGCATCTTTCACCGAAAATCCAACACACTGCCCCAACAGGAAGCACTTGGAGTGGGCACGTGCCTTCTTGCCCACCGAGAGCCACCGGGAGCCAAGATGGCTACTACTTTTCATGAACCCACTCAGTTCATCTTTTTAAGAAGTATTTCTTTATAACTTATTTGGGAGTTGTTGGTTTATCAAGATGGAAGACAACTCTTCACGCTTCCCATTTTACACCTTAGAGAACTGAGGCCTGGTGTTGCTGAGTAACTTTGCCAGAGCTGATGGAGTGGCCCAGTTGGGCCCAGCACGTAAGCATCTTGGATTGGTGTGCTTTCTCTGGTGGTGTTAATAACCCATATCTTCTGGTTTAAAATATACAGAGAGATGTGATTTTTTCAGAGCCAAGATTTTTAAGGAACAGAATTTTTAGGATACATTACTTTTCTCACTAGTTCTTTTTTTTTTTTTTTTTGCGGTACCGGGG
>PVJS01040571.1:0-18378 GCA_004027185.1 Glis glis
AACGTTCTACTCCCTGTCCCCGAAAAAGTTATAATCAAGAGATCTATGTACATGGATTGTGGTATGTTTATATACATGTTCCCTAAAAAACAAAAAATAAAAGCAAACACTGCCTGAGGAAATATCTGAATCCCCCTCTCAAAAAAATCTCTGAAAACTTAAATTCAAAAGTAATGATTAGAGGAGAGCAAATAACTAGCATTGGCATCTGTGCACTATAAGGAAAAAAGATTTTGGAAAAGAAAAAATTCCAATTAAGGTTTATTTTTAATTCAAAATATGAATGTATCAAAGTATTCCACAGAAGAGAATCAAGTTCATATTTCTTAGTTTAATTCCCAGAATAATTGCTTTTGAAATATTTAATTCTATCATATATTTAAAGAATAATTTATTATTTTCCTCACGTGGGCAATATTCTGTTTCCAAGAGATTCTATTCCTATCCAGCTCACATTGGTGTCAGGTCTAGGGATCCACTGTTTTTTAGATTCTTTATTCTGCTCAAAGGTTAAGATATCCTGTCCTAATGAAACATGGTCTAAAGTTTGCAAGGCCATTCATTGATAGAAATTTATTTTCAATAAAAGTTTTGAAGCAAAAGAATATGCTATTAGATAGAGTTTCTTCTTCAAACAGGCACTTTGCTTTTCCCACAGTTTCCTTTAATTTGTCTGATTGTTATTTCTAATTACTACAGAATTTTACATTTGGGTCCAACTACCTTAAAATGCTGTTATCTCTTGAAGTGTTTATGACAAGGTTGGACGTTACCATGGAAACCACTGTGCTACCACAAATTTTACATTCTGATTTTGATGTAATATTCAGATGATTGTGGATTATAGTTGCTCCATATTTAAAAGATTTAGTAATAGGATGACAAGGAATAAAATTTTAAGCACTCAAAGGTTAACAGATTTATGTTACAATGTGAATATTTCCAGTGTTCTTTATTCCGTTATGAATATATTCATTCAAGGGAATAATGCAATTTAATAATCTTTAAATATATGAAGTTACCATTTTATTACCAATTAAGCAAAAATGATTCCTTTGGTGAGAGAAGATTTGTTTTACTATCATTAGAAATGAAATCAATTAGGTCCAATAAGTATAAAGTCACTTGCTTCTTATAAAATCCCTGTTTGTGATTGTATCAAACCAATGGCTTTCCAGACAGATACCTCTAATTCATTTAATGTAAATTCATTTAGCTTCTAAGAAGTGCCTGATGATGCAAGGGACTATATGATTTCTCCATATTTTAATTCACTGGAGGATAGAGGTCTAGTTATAATGATACAGAGTGGGTGTTGACCATTGTTCTGCTGAAATTCAGAATTTCATTAAAATAATGTGTTTTGGCTTCAAAAAGAAAAGTGTTGTCAATATTAGAACAGCAGAAACTCTAGTGATTTACTCAAATGCTAGCTCTTGGATACTAGATTGCCTTCCCATCTGCCATTTTTGGAGTAATGAGGGCTATTTTTAAATAACTCTTCCCAACCATGATATTGACTCGCTTCATCATTTCAATTACTCTCTGCTAAAACACACCGTGAGAAAATGTCCCCTGAACACCCTATAGAAAATAACACTCCCCAACCCTCAGTGCTTACTCCACTTTAATTTTTCTTCATAGTACCAATTCTCACCTGGAATTGCATAACTTTCTTTTTAACTAGCATGTAGTTGTCATGTCCTAATGTACCCACTACAGTGTAGTTCCCATGAACATAGAGGTCCTTTCTACTTTTACTCAGTGTTGATGCTAGAATCTGGAAAAATATCTAGTAAATAGTATATATCTATACACATGTTTTCTTGAGTGAATAAGTATATGCAATACCTACTATAGGAATAGCCTACGGCAAGAAATGCAGATTACATATGTGACACCACACTTGACCCATGCAGTGTAGTTTTTAAAAAGCCATCAAAGTACAGAAGTAGCAAGGTGGCTTTGTGAAATCGAGCGCAGACTCGCCTTATCCTGAAGGGCCTAACTTTAGGTTTTATTTCTCTATTTTTAATTTTTCTTTGCTTTATGTATTTTTCTTCTGGCGCTAGTATTTTCTTTGCAATTCAAAATGGATGGGTAAATAGTGAAATGGATGAAATAAAAATGAATGAATCTTTATTGTATAACTGCTAAGGTTCTCCCAGATAGCCAAGAACAAATGAGAGAGACAGATAAAAACATTTGGGCTGGGTGCTCTATTTCCATACATGATATGTAACATTTAGGAAGCATTTAGTGAGCACTCTTGCTGTTTGTACTGAAATCATTGTTGCTGCAAATGGGTGAATTCTTCAGAGTGCTATATTTCTTCATTTAAAATATTTAATTTTAAAACACTATTTAAGCTGGGCATGGTGGCACATGTCTGTAATCCCAGTACTTGGGAGGCCGAGTCAGGAGGATGGCAGATTTGAGGAGTGAGGCTCTCATCAATCTAGTGAGATGAGACCCTGTTTCAAAATACAAATAAAATAGGGATTGGGGTGTAACTCACAGATAATATGTCCCTGGGTTCAATCCCCAATACTGCACACACACAAAATTACTATTTAATATTTCCTGAAAGAGATTAATACAGTTTTTGCTGTACAAACAAAAAAAAATGTATCACAGTTCCATTGGGACAGAAGGTAAATTCTAAAAGAAAACCAAGCATAGGTAGAGAATGATCTCTTTGCCTTTGTTTTTCTTTATTTATGTTTCAGTCCATACACTGTGTCACTGCTCATATGCCTCTGGGCGCTGTTAGAAATCATCAAGACAATATTAACAATTGATCTTCCACAACTAACTCAGCATAGAAGCCAAACTAAATCAATAATTGCGCCATTGTACAACACTTTGCTATAATTTATGTCTAGCGTAATTTACTGTGCATGTGCATGAATGATTGAAAATTTTATCCCCAAGGGTATCTTTAACTCTGCCTTAAGGCACTGTTGTGAAAATGTCATTCTACTCTCTTGCATATTTCACCTGCCCTGGCCAGCTATAGTTTTGGGTCTACTATGATTAATTCCCTCATGTCCCAAAGAAGAAGATGTGGTTCCACAGGTGTCATTTGTATTCTTATACTAACCCATAAACTTAGTACTTTGTATTAGGTTTACAGAAAACCCAGCGTGAGAAAATCACTTTACAATCAGCTGGAGGCTCCCAGGGGGTAGATTATTTCCTAGGAATAAATGTGTAACTGTGTGAGAGCAATAGAATCAGGACTGACAATTCACTTGTCCATTTTACTACAGTTCACTAAATGACTAAACAGTGTGAAGAGAATATGGAAAGAGGGGAGCCATTAAGATGGGCTCCAGAGGGTTCAGAAAAAGAATCTTGTGGTTACACATGATGTGCTAGTCAATGCCCTGTAGTTCTGACCCCATAGTTCTGGCCCAAGTTGGCCATTTGAGGATAGGTCTTCATTTTTCTTGGTTGTTAGAGTAATAGTAGTAGATCCTGGTCTTCACAAAAACAAAAACAAGGAAAACTTGAAAGTCCCCAAATCTTAATTTACTACCTGGAATTATATTGTTTACAGATGAATCCAAATCCTAAGGCTGCATACGAAACATAAATGTTCTTTGTACCTGGCTCCTAAGAGGACGGGGCAGGGAGCTTTTAGCTAAGAATGGTTCTAATTCTACCTTTGGCTAATAAATGACATTATGAAAGTGATTTGACCTTCCAGTGGTTCCAGGGTGTTCTCAGGTATAAAATGGAAAAGGTGATTCTTGTTCCAAAGCGCTTCAAAATGCTTATGCAATAAAATGAGATTGTGGATATAAAAGGATTTGGAAATGCTATTGCCTCTCTATGCATATAAAACTATGAACCAGGATGTCTGTTTAGATACAAGTATGTGTGTGTGTGTGTGTGTGTGTGTGTGTGTGTGTGTATTTTACATTACTCAGTTTATTCAGCAACTTGGGGAAAAAGTGAAATTTGAATAAATGTATGTCTATGGATGGAGAATAAAAGAACTATAGCTGGAATACAAGTTGGTCTCAAGAATTACCGTAAACTTAACCAAGTTTATTTGGTCATTTGCTATTATTGGTGATTTTTGGTACCTCTATATTTATAGATAAGTCTTATATAATTGTTAGTGGGAGCTTAGCTTTTTCCTCTACAAAATTACTACCAAGTTGTAATGAAGGCAAATCTCAAACTCATTCTACCACATTCAACAAATAGTTAACTAGAACACAGTTTTACTAAGCCTCAACTTTCTAATCTTTTAGGTGTTTTGATACTATCTTTCTTTAAAGCTTTATCAAGGTATATGGAATGGTATTCTAGCTAATCTTCATGTATAAGTAAGGTCATAAAGTCTGCCTGTAACTTCTCTGTCTGAGGATCTATTAGACCACTGAAATGTAAATTCTTTCTTGGAGTCAAAACTGCTTAACACGTTTGATCCTTATACCAAGTATGATATAAGCTCTCTTGCTATTTCACATGTCTTGACTTTACTCATTCTACCAGTGACAATATGCTCTGATACCTATTATGTCAATTGACAAAGGCACTGTTGGGAACTTGATCAGAGATAATGGTCACTGAAGCAGTAGCTGTTTCTGAATATAGGTTTAGGATTTGACTATTTCAAAATGGAAACCAACCATCCCTGAAGAGCCATTCCTCACTGAGATTCTTCAGATTAATAACTACCAATAGGGTGTAGATGAAAACTAATTTACACATACTTGTCACATTGCCTTTGATAAAGGATTTTAAAGTAAACTGCTGGCAGTGTAGGAACACTACTTGCAAATTTATCAGATATTTCCTTTTTCCCAGTCCTCATCAGAGTATGGTTCAGTCAGCCAATTCTAGTAGGGTCAATTCTTCTACCCCTGTTTTGAAAATGCAAATTTATTCCAGTATGATTGATCTATTAGGGAACAATTTGGGCATAACATATATTTCTCATTTGTTCATGGGCAATTTCATCCCTGAAAAATGCTAAGGGAATATAAGAAACTGTCCCCAGATGAATTGAGTCTGGCAGGTTACACAAACCACACATGTGTAGCGAACACCTCAGCTCCTAGTGTGTGATGAGCCATGCCCATCTACATGTGGTCTTACAACTTTTTCTCTGATTTCAGATTACCCTTCTACCACTCCAAGATAAGCACATTTCCTTTTAAAAATGCCATATTCACGGTAGCATTTATGTATTTCTTAACCATTTATCACATGTACAATTTTTCTACTTTTTTTTGGCAGTATTGGGGATTGAACCCAGGGGTATTCTACCTCTGGGCTACACCCCCAGCCCTATTTTGTACACTTTATTTTGAAACAGGGTCTCACTAAGTTGCAGAAGGCCTCACTAAGTAGCTGAGACTGGCCATGAACCCAGATCCTCCAGTCTCAGCCTCCCAAGTACTGGGATTACAAGCGTGCACCACCATACTCGGCTTACATTTTTTATCTCTATTTTAATATGTTTCATTGACAAAGTTTATAAAAATTGTTTCATAACCAAATACATTTTCCTTGGTTGATTTTTCATGGCTTGATTTTTGGATAGCACAGTGATTCCTAAGAACACATATGAGGTTTGATTGCAGACCTATTTACAATGAGACTTTCTACACAGTGTTTTCAGATGTCTGTTGTACTGGTCAGAAGCCCAAGCAGTGCATTAGCTTATCTTGTGTACATTCTATGCAAATGGCTAACTATCCTTTCCTTATCATTGTAAAGAGTGGTCAGTGACCCAGGCGTGTTTGGGTAAAAGAGTGTTAGAAATAGGTAAAGAACAATCAGTGTGCCTCCAGATAAGCCATAGAGATATCTGAAAGGAAAAATGAAAAGCAAGATGAGTTTCTTTTCATTTTACTTCAAATCTTCTCTGATTATTAGATTTATTTTGATCTTATGCTAAAGATCTTTACCAAGATCTTATACCATAGTCTTATACATAAGAAAGTCCCTATATTAGTTGAGTAAATAAATGAATATTTGGACTATATAGATACTCATGAAAGAACAATTAGAAATCCCTCCCCAAATAGACCAGGAAAAGAGTCAGTGCTGTCTGGTAGTAATGGCTACATCTGCCAGCAGGAACTGATAGGAATCAATGAAAACCATGGCACCCCTTGGTTCATTCCAAAGAGATGCTGCCTATTCCTTTGTTGAGAAGAGAACAAAGGATTATCAAGTTATTTTTCTCACTAAAAGACTGTTGTGTTGATCCATAGACATAGCGATAATTTTCTCATTAGGTTATTATAACTTGAAAAAAATATTTTAAACCATTTTATCTTTCCTGGTATATATAATTACAGAACTAAAAAAATTAGTGGTATCAAAAATGTAATCTGAATGAGTATTGAACAAAATGTATAGAATCTGTGCTGACTTGTGGCAAGTTTTATTTTACCAAATAATAATGTTTGAGTGAATTTGATTTCTCTATTCAAGTCCACCCACCCAGAGAGCATCTCACTTTCTCTGGTTCTCAGCTGATTAGACCTGAGTGGGAATAACAGGAAACTTTAAATATTTTCTTGTTAATCAATTGCATTGTTTCCATGCTATTTCTTCTTTGGACTATGGGTCATTGCCCCCCACGCTCTGTAGCAATAACCGTAGAGCATTCATGATTCTTAAAATGAGGTGTGCAGTGATATTCATTTTTAGGTAAAGCAGAATCCAGTTAAACAGAATCCACACAATTAGAAAGCTTTGTCAGAATTTTCCTACATGTATGTGTGCACCTTAATTATTTCTGTTTCAAAAGATGAACCTGAGGTTCTGTAAAATCCTAAATTGCCTATTGAATTATCAATATGCATTTGAAGTAATCAGTATATTCATTTTCTAGTGAATGCAAATAATTTGAAAATGTGTGCTACATGGATTATTTATATCAATGCTGAAACAGATCATTCACTGAAGCAGAGCTCTTTGGAATGGAAACCTTCACGGTGAGTCTTTCAGACCTGAGTAAAAATCTTGGATTTGCATTAGCTCTAATTTCAGCAATGTTATATATATATTATAAACCTCAGGTTATTCATTCATAAAATGGGTAAAATCATGTCGACTTTGTATCATGGTTATGAAATTTAATGAGAACACATTATACTGAATACATGGCATATCCATTCTTAGTGCAAAATATTGGTGCTTCATCTTTTCATTGCCTCTAGTTCTCTGATGATTCTAGTTTTTTTTTTTTTTTTTGTGGTACCGGGGATTGAACGCAGGGGCATTCTACCTCCGCGCTACGCCCCCGGCCCTATTTTTTATACTTTATTTTGAAACCGGGTCTCACGAAGTTGCGGAGGGCCTCACTAAGGAGAGAGAGAGAGAGAGAGAGAGAGAGAGGGAGAGACCGAGAGAGAGAGAGCTGAGGTTGGCCGCGAACCCGGATCCTCCGGTCTCTGCCTCCCAAAGTACTGGGATTACAAGCGTGCGCCACCACGCCCGGCTGATGATTCTAGTTTTAAATGATATTTTATTATATATAGAGTTAATAGCTGATATCAACTTATAAACTATACTTAATTTATAAAAAACATTATTTTATTAGGCTATTAAAAGAACAGATGCTGCCTTCCAAGCTCTAATGCCTAAGATGTAGGGCATCTTACATTAACTCTATAATTTTGGTAGTAGAGAATATAGACTCTGGGAATTCTTGTTATTTAAATATATTAAATAAGATTCCCACCAAAGCTCCTCTTGCTTTTGACATCATAGTGGCTAGCAGTAGAAAATTTCCCACAATATTAGCAGAATGATAAAGTCCCCTCAAATGGAAAGAAGCTTATGTGGTTGATCAAGTTTGGTAATTGCTCAATGAATTGTGTAATGAAGTGCACTGGAGGACCTGAGGTACCATCTCTGTTAGGTTCTGATAACCAGTTTTGCTTCTATGTCTCCCTATATTGACAACATCTCAGGAAATAGGAACCAGCTTTATGTGATTGTTGTTAATATGGTGTCTCCCATGGGATACCTAAAAAATCTTATTGGGGAAGAGTGGGCCTACTTTAAAATCTGATTGGTAAGATTGCTTATGGAACACATGAGAATAAAATCATTTTCTTATGGATCACACAGTCCTGTGTAAGTGAAATGAGAAGAGATTGTATGATTCATGTTAAAAGTATAAGATCTGAAAATATCCTTTAAATCACTAAATATTTAAGCTTCACCTTCTCAGAACACTATTATCTTCTGCATATTACATTGATAAGAAAGTGATTTTTTTCTTTTTCATTTTGATTTTAAGAAGAAATGACACATATGCCGGCAAATACTACCGACCATCATGTAAAGGACATAATAGGAACAAATTCTAGATACTTCATTTTCCTATATTTGTACAGCAATGCGCCCATCTGGTCCTTTTGACCAACTATACAAATTAGCTAACAGTACCCTAAACATTACATGAAGTCAGCTTTTTTTTTTTTTTTTTTCGGTACCGGGGATTGAATCCAGGGGCGTTCTACCCCTGTGCTAGATCCCCGGCCCTATTTTTTTATACTTTTATTTTGAAACCGGGTCTCACGAAGTTGCACAGGGTCTCACTAGGTAGAGAGAGAGAGAGAGAGAGAGAGAGAGAGAGAGAGAGAGAGAGAAAGCTGAGGCTGGCCGCAAACCCGGATCCTCCGGTCTCCGCCTCCCAAAGTACTGGGATTACAAGCGTGCGCCACCAAGCCTGGCCTGAAGTCAGCTTTTTGAATACAATATCTTAATCTTTGTGGTTTATTCAAAATCTGTGTATTTTATTAACTTATATGGAAATTTAAAACTAAGAATCTGAAAATATGTGTACCTTATTAGAGAACTTAGGAATTTCCTAAAAAATAATTAAGGTAGGTCCTCTTAAACTGTTTTAAGTTAATTCTGTAGTCCTGAGATATTAGATATATTTTTTTTAATTTACTTGGCAAACTCAAAGAACTTCATGAACTCAAAATTCAAAATTGAGGGATCTATTTCCAAAGAGAGGTGGCCTTGTTGGGAACTGCCCAACCTTTCAATAGAGAGTCCCCAAAAGCTAAATCTTTGCAGTAAGGACAAACTATGAATAGACGGTCTCACAGGGACCAACTCAAGTTTGAGAACTCTCATGCTGATTATGTTAAAGTGCTCTGAGATTGCTAGTGTCCTTAACACAGTTACCTATCAGAAATAGATATAAGAGCTCACTTATGAAAGGAAACATGTCAGTGTCTGGAATTATGTTTATAACCTATAGGTATTGTCTAATATTCAATTAAAACTGACAAGACATTCCAGGAGGCAATGCTACATCACAAACAACAAAGGAAAAATAGACAATAGAAAGGGACCTACAAAGCATCCAGCTAATGAAGATTTCCAGAGAAAATGACTACAAAAAGCATTATAGAACAAGAGACTATTTAAGGAAACTAAAAGAAATTATTGACTAATATAATAGAAAAAAAACTCTGTGTGTGTGTGTGTGTGTGTGTGTGTGTGTGTGTATGGTATTTGGGATTGAGCCCAGTGACATTCTACCTCTGAGTTACACCCCCAGCCCTTTTTATTTTTTGCTTTGAAACAGTCTTGCTAGATTGCTGAGAGTTTCCCTATGTTGCTGAAGTTGTTTTTGAACCTGCCATCCTCCTGTCTCAGCCTCCCAAGTACTGGGATTACAGGCCTGTGCTGCCACGCCTGACTATTTTTTTTTCTTTGATTGAACTCAGGGGCATTCTAACTCTGAGCTACACTCCCAGACCCATTTTATTTTTATTTTGAAACAGGGTCTCACTAAGTTATTTCAAGCTGGTCTCGAATCTGTGATCTTCCTGTTTCAGCCTCCCACGTATGAGGATTACAGGAGAGTGCCACGTGATAGGTTTAGAAAAAAAAAACTTTAACTAAATTGAAGAATTCAATGTGTTTGCCGGGCGTGGGGGTGCATGCTTGTAATCCCAGTACTTTGGGAGGCGGAGACCGGAGGATCCAGGTTCGCGGCCAGCCTCAGCTCTCTCTCTCTGTCTCTCTGTCTCTCTGTCTCTCTCTCTACTTAGTGAGGCCCTCTGCAACTTCGTGAGACCCGGTTTCAAAACAAAGTATAAAAAATAGGGCCGGGGGTGTAGCGCGGAGGTAGAACGCCCCTCGGTTCAATCCCTGGTACTGCAAAAAAAAAAAAAAAGAATTCAATGTGTTTAACAATAGATAAGGCACAGAAAAAGGCAGTTGGTAAACAGGAAGATAGGACAGAAGAAAACATTGAGACTAAAGTTTGAAGAGTCAAAAACATAGAAAACATGAAGGTTAAACTAGACATAGGTAAGATGACAACATCATTTATTTCTAAACTGGCAGGGTTTTGAGAGTAAGATTTGGTCATCAAATTAGTTAATAGACATGAATGATTCTCCATAGGTATAAACTTGAACTGGTTGGTCAAACCAAGACATATGGTCATTATACACATAACATGTAAGTTAAAAGGCAAAAAATAACGGGCAATATAAATAACAGAAAGGGAAAATTGAGAAAATGGAGATAATATATGCATGCAGAAGTAATAGTAATTTTCCAAAATTGATGAATGATATCACGTCAAAAATTCAACAAGAACCATAAAGCCTTCAAAACCTAAGCTTAATTTCTCTTTGGGTATATATTATCCAAAAAAAGAATAACTCTTCATTCTAAAATAAGAAACAACTATTCAAGTGAACTAAAGCAGTCAGATTTGGGTGGATGTGACCATTATGGTAAGAGCTTCACATTTCTCGGTGGCTGAAGTCTACAAGGAAAGCTGCCATCTTTCTGGTCAAAGGAAACCGAAGGCTGGAGTTGGAGGCAGAGCTTCATAGGGTACGGCAGAGGAAGCCTCAGAAAGGAGAGAATTAGAGAGACTGCATACCCAGTTTAATGTATGATCTGTGCCTTTGTGTCTGCCTGATTTATGAACTGCTCAAATGCAGAGAAGATGAAAAACTGAGTTCTACAGCTTCACACTTTCCAGCGTGACAAAATTTGCAGTTTGTGTCTTACCCAGTTAATTTTCAGTTAAAACAAAAGCATCTTTCAAAACTCAGAACCCAGAACATGTAAGAATACTCTGCTCAAGGTCAAGGTCATGGGTGGTGCCTGGACTGATGATAGGGCCCCCCTCCCACACAAGCTCTGGCTGGTGCAACCATGCCACATCCTCCTGAGTTTGCTTTCCAACTGCAAAGGGACTGAAGTTTGAGTCAGTAACATTCACAATGGGAATGATCCAAAGAAAAGGACCATATTACAAGATAAAAGTGAAAAGAATTATGATTGTTTTAGTAGATACAAAAATTGTATTTAAAATGTTTTTGTGTGTTTAAAAATACAGCATACATGTGTGGTGAAAAATTCAGTACATGAGGAATAGAGAACTCCATTAACCAAACAAATGGCATATATACATATATATGTATATACACACACACACCACTTTCAGATAACATTTCAAAATACTATAAAAAGAACTGAGTACGTCCTCTTTAATTTTTTCCACAGTTTTAACCAACATTATACTGCAACTGATAAGTATTGTGATTGCATCACTTAGGTATGCTTTGTGTAAATAAATTATACCTGAAATATATTAAAAATCGACTCAAATTTGATATTCATCAAGGTCTGCAAGAAATTACAAAAGAACACTGGATCTTCCATGAAACCATGGTAAATCATAGTAAAACTGTTATAATACAAAGACAAAAAGAAATTTTGTTGTGTGTGTGTATGTGTGTGTAGTACTGGGGATTGAACCCAGGGGCTTTCTACTTCTGGGCTACACTCTCAGCCCTATTTTATTTTTTGTTTTGAAACAGGATCTCGATAGGTTGCTGAGGCTATCCTCAAACCTGTAACCCTCCTGTCTCAGCCTCCCAAGTACTAGGATTACAGGTGTGGACCACAAAGCCTGGCTCAAAAAAGAAATCTTTAATGAAGTCTAAGGAAAATATGAATTAATGGTTTTTATATATTGGACTGTCCAGTAAGAGGTATTGTTAGAATTCAGTGGGTCAAATATCTGTGCTACAATTTCTAGAATAATCGCTATTAGGAATACAATATTGTACACAAAAAGCTAATCAAGGTGAGTACATTGAACAAAAACAATATCAAAAGATGCCAAGTGATGAAAATCAGAGGCACACATTGAGACGAGGTAAATGCTAACAGTAAAATGGCACTTTTAAACTCATATCTATCAGTTATTACATTAAATACCATGATTAAAAGGCAAGGACCATGATACTGGATTATAAAACAACAACTACAAGCTGTTTAGAAGCTTATTAAAATAAAAACTAGGATAATGGAAAACTATATGCCATGTACATGCTAACTAAAAGTTAATAAAATGTTTTAATATTTGAAAAGGTGAAATATTTTGTTAGATAAAAGTGATAATGATGAAATTCTTGGTGTGACAGGAGTACATCACAATTATAAATGATATAAACCCATTAATATAATTTGGAAAATGTATATCAAAATTCACAAGAGCTACAAAATAATGAGATATATACACAATCGTATTTGGAGATTTTCAAATAATTCTTCGAGTAACAGAACAAGTAGACCCCAAATCAGGGACATATAAAAGTTTACCAAAAATTAAGTCAACAAACATGATCTGATTATCATATAAACAGCATTGCACTGAACAAATGAAGAATAAAGATCTCTTTAAATTGCTCGAAGATAATTTGCTGAAATTGAACATATGCTGATGCATAAGGCAAGAATCAACAATTTCAAATGAGTGAAATCTCAGACAGTATGTTTCCAACCCAGTGGAATTCAGATGAAAATCAGTAACAAGGGGAAAGTTAGAAATCCCACAAATAATTTCAATTCATAAAACACATTTCTTTTAACTTTAAGATTTAAAGCAAGCCAGGCGTGGTGGCGCATGCTTGTAATCCTAGTACTTTGGGAGGCGGAGACCGGAGGATCCGGGTTTGCAGCCAGCCTCAGCTCTCTCTCTCTCTCTCCCTGTCTCTCTCTCTCTCTCTCTCTCTCTGTACATAGTGAGGCCCTCTGCAACTTTGTGAGACCTGGTTTCAAAATAAAGTATAAAAAATAGGGCCGGGGGTGTAGTGTGGAGGTAGAACGCCCCTGGGTTCAATCCCCGGTACCACAAAAAAAAAAAAAAAGATTTAAAGCAAACATTACAATGGGAATGAATAAATATGACAAATGAAAAGTTGAGGATGACGCTAAATCTCATTAAAGGAAATACTGAGCCCCAAATGCATATATGAAGAAGAAGAGACTGTGCATCAGTGGTCCCAGATCATACTAAACCATGTCAGAAATATAACATTAAATTATACCTAAAGATTAGTAAAAAGTAGAAAAATAACATGGAAACTAGAAGATACCAAGAAAGAATTTAGTTCTTTACAAAGACCAGTATAATTTAAAAATTCCTGAAACCCCTTGGTGAGACTGAACAAAGAAGGAGACAACTAATGAGCAACCAATTAGTATGACTACATAAATATGTTAATAAGTAACAAATGGGAACATTCTAGAGAAATTAAAAATATCATAGTTATTATTATGAATGAGCTAGGCCAATAATTTTGAACATTTAAATTAAATATACAAGTTCTAGAAAAACAAAGTTGCAAAACATACAAGAAAAATATATATTTAATATTAATACCAATCTTCTGTAACTTCGGGCTCAGATTACATCACTGATTAATTCTACCACGTATTTAAGGATGGGATAGCATCTCTCATATAAACTATAACAGTGAATAAGAAGGGAGAAAATATTCTTCAGCTCTGTGAAATCAGCATCACCTTAATGCCAAACCTTGATGAGGTTATAAGAATAAAAGGAAAGTACAAACTGATCTCATTCATGAATATGACGTAACATCCCCAAATACAAATGGACAAAATCCAGTGATACAAAGAGGATAATATGTCAAGAACCAAGTAGGGCATATTTCAGGAATTTTGGAATGGCTTGCTCTTTGGAAGTCTATCAATATAGTTCAGTATGTTAACCAATTAATAATAATAAAAGCATGTGATTATCTCAAAATCCTCAAAACATCATTTGATATACTCTGAAATATATATTCTTAGAAACTTTTTGGCACTTATGAGAAAAAAGAACTTTGTTACTTCATTATGAAATGATAATGTCTTGCTAGGTTATCATTTGTTTTTGCCACTGTACTGGGACAAGAGACATTGAGCTCATTCCAAAGCCAGGGATTCATTCCCAATTTTCTTTCTGCTTGGAATTCTGTTGCCTTGTGCATTCGTATAACTAACCTTTTCTCATCATTCTTACCTATTCATAGATCATCGTTTCGGAGAGATCTTTCCAGCCATCCTAGTAAAACGATTCCCTAAACTCTCTGAGCAAGTGTTCAGCTGAGTTCCCAGGAATAAAAACAATCACCTGGTGTGATTATGCCTCGTGTGTGCCTGCCATGGTGATTTTCCAGTACCTTCTACATGTGCAGTTCTCTTCTACATTCCAGGGATAAAGGAAGTGACATCAATGCAATCCCTGATGTGCTTCATTTTGGGAGAAGAGAGACAGTTTAAATAGCAAATAGTGAAGTTTTAAGAAATACTTGATGATGATAAATCAAAGTAGCAGATATAAAATTGATTATTGTAGCATTTTCCATCCTTGGATTCCTCCTGTCAGTGGAAACACCTAAGATTAATAATGTATGTTCATAATTCAACAAATACATTGTGATGATCACTTTCTACTTAAAGATATACGTTTTAATGTAATAAAAGGAATTTTATAATATGTATAGCATACATGATAATATTGACAATTAAATTAGAAATAAATCTATATATTTTATCAACATTTAGAAACAGTATTTTAATTGATTATATTAGAAACTTTGAAGAAGTTTTCATAACTATTTCAATAGTATTTTTTTTAGTAGAGGCTGTACATTAATGTTGTGGGGTTTACTTTCTGTAACCTCCAGAATTTATCCTCCAAATTGTGGAACATATATTTTTCTTTATAAAGCTCTTATCATTCTGTAGTTGTATATTACTAATTAGACAATTATTTCTGTACTGGTAAAACATTACTTGAAGGATTTATTATAGCTCTTGGACTGTGAAAGAGTTACCCAGCTATAAATTGCTTTCGTTACACCAGGTATCACTTGGCACACAGTTCAAAAGGGCTTGTCCTTTCTAAAACAAGTGTTACATAATTACAGTAAGTGACTGAAACTTCAAACCCATAACTTTCAAGAGTGACATTTGTTGACTTAATTAAAGTAAATTTGGGATAAACCTTTCTTCTCCAAAAACAAAATTAATAAATGATTTTGTAATCTTTCCATCATGTAATTGTTTATATATTCTTCCATTCAACAGATATTTTTAGAGTATAAGTAGGGGAATATACACATAAGTATCAATGGAATCAGCAATATAATGTGATGTGTGGTAATGAATTCATGTTGAATTCATGTTCAATGTCTGCTCTCTAAGCGATGATGCTGCTTATATCTAGTCTTTGCCAGAATCACTAAAAGCATGGTGGCTAAACTGAAAGGGTTAATATTTCCATGAAAATCCATGTTGGTCAGATAACATCTGAGATTGTACTTGAGTTTTAACATCATGTTTTAGAAGGCACTGATAGATAAGACTAGATATAGAAAAAACATTTAGGATGATGTAAGAATGAGTTGACCAACTGGGGTTGGCTGGCATTTGCTAATAAAAAATTTTAAAAGATAGAGGATTGATAAAAGAAATGTAGTTTCTACTAAGTTCCTCATGGTGAGAATAAAATTCCCAATAAGGTTCTTAATTATGTAGAAATTTATATTTAGTATAATATTTTATCATTAATAGAAATTTAAAGGAGACGAAAACACAAACAGAAGACTTGAAGTAGACATTAAAAGTTACAGAGAATAAAAACATAATTAAAAAATAAATTGGATAGACAGATGAAATTTGCATGCTGAAATAAATGCATTTCTTTTGGGGAAAAATCACAGAATTAAAAAAATCAATAGAATAGAATCTTCCATAACTCAGATTAAAAATGAATAGAAACATGGAAAATAGGAACCTTTAATATATGAGCATTAAAAATACATAAACTTCTCCTAATATTTTTTTGCGCAAAAGAACAAAATCAGTACTAAATTGCCATATATTTTATAAGTAATAATGATTAAGCACTTCATAGCCAAATGTTTGGAATTTAACTAAAATAGCACTTAGAAAGATATATATATAGTTGAAGTGTTCATGTTACTGAACAGGGAATAATTAAAATAATTGAGTTATCTAATCATCCAAAAGTGTTAGAAAAAAGATCAGTAAAATAAACCAAAAGAAATCTGAACAAAGGGAAAATGAAGATAAAAACAGATGTTAATGAATTGAAAAACAAAACAACAAACCCATTTTAAAAATATGGGTTCTGGCTGGGCTTCGTGGTGCACACTTGTAATCCCAGTACATAGGAGGCTGAGACAGGAGGATCACAGGATCGCAGCCAGCCTCAGCTACTTGTGAGGCCCTCCGCAACTTAGTGAGACCCTGTTTCAAAATAAAAAATAAAAAATTCAGGCTGGGGATGGAGCTCAGAGGTAGCATGCCCCTGGGTTCAATCCCCAGTACCACACACACACACACACACACACACACACACACACAATGGGTTCTTTGAAAATAAAAACTAAGCCTATTAAGAAAAAATGAAATAACTTATCAAATGTTACCTGAAAAATAAGATAATATATTGTTGATTTCTAAAAAATTGGAGAAAATGAAATATTTTATATAAATTTCCTGAATGGATTCCAGAAATGATGGATGACCAAATATCCTGCAAAAAAACGAGAACATGAAATGTACCACATTCTACACCCCCAGTGTCAGTCCTCCTAAAGCATTCAGAAATACAAAATTCCACTGCTGCTTAAGCTGATTCCAAGTCCAGACAGGGGAGACATTACAAATTATTTTTATAAAGAAAATCTGGGTGTGGTGTCGCACACCTCTAATCCCAGTACTTCAGAGGATTGAATTTGCAGCCAGCCTCAGCAATTTAGTGAGGTTCTCCACAACTTAGTGAAACTCTGTTTCAAAATAAAAATTAAAATAGGGCTGGGGGTGTAGCTCAGAGGTAGAATGCCCCTGAGTTCAATCCCCAGTACCACACACACAAAAAAAACATAAAATTGTATCAATTACAACAACATGCAGATGAAAAATATGGCATACTAGCCTCAGTGCTGAAACTTAATGCAAAAATATTTAAAGATATTAGCAAATTAAATTGTCCAACACATTAAAACAAAAAGCCATCCTACGGGATCACTTCCAGTAATAAAATGTAGAGCTTGCTATTAGAAATCTATTTAAATTTATCAACAAAATTGTTCAAAGAAGAAATGACAGTTAAAAACCTCTGTAGTGATTGAAAGTCACTTGATAAAATTTGTTCATTTCTGATAAAAACTTTTTTTCTGTAATACACATGAGCCCACACAGGTACACACACAAAACCAAAGGCACAATTGTGCTTTTCTGTGAAATACTAGCTCATTACCACCAAAGTCAATGATGTCCAATATTGTCACTATTTTTAAACATTTTCCGGCAGACTTGGATAAGAGAAAGACATAAGTGGTATAAACATTGGAAAGAAAGAATTCAACTGATTATTATATGCAGATGATATAGTATTACCCAGAAAATGTAAGAAAGTCAACCAGAAAAGAATATCTTTAGAAATAGAGGAATTCAATAAAGGAGCTATTTACAAGATTAAGATATAAAAGGCAATAGCTTTCTCACATGCATTATAAACATTTAGAAAATACTGATGAACTCTGCAATTGGAAGAGTTCAAGCAGAGATAAGAGATAGAGGAACCATCTGTCAGTGATATTGTGGGAAGACCCCCTGGATGGGAGAGAATTATTCTGGATGAATTCTAAACTCCTACTCATCCTATTATTTTATAGTTTGAGTCTGTGAACAAGGGATTTTAACCTTAATGGGATAATTGTAATGATTCAATCCCTTCAAGTCCTGCACCTCTTCTGAAAATTCTGCTGTGCACAATACTCTTTCGTTGAGTTCTGTCATTCTGTACTCTAGTCTTGGTTCCCAAATGTCTTCATGGACATTGGAACTTGGCCCATTGCCCTGACCTGTTGAATGTATGTATTTTGGTTCCCGTCTTTCCCATTATTCATCTAAACTCAGCTTGATCCTTCCCAGTACACCACACTAAATTGTGAGCTTTTTTTTTTTTTTTTTTTTTTTTTTTTTTTTTTTTTTTTTTTTTTTTTTTTTTTTTTTTTTTTT
>PVJS01040572.1:0-18377 GCA_004027185.1 Glis glis
GGGATTGAAGCCAGGGGCGTTTTACCTCCGAGTTATACCCCCGGCCCTATTTTTTATCCTTTATTTTGAAACCGGGTCTCACTAAGTTGTGGAGGGCCTCACTAAGTAGCTGAGGCTGGCCGCAAACCCGGATCCTCCAGTCTCAGCCTCCCAAGTACTGGGATTACAAGCGTTCGCCACCACGTCCGGCTGATAAAAATATTTTAAATTAAAAACTTCAAAATGTACCACTTCTCCCAAAGCTTTCACACGATACGTAATGTAACCCCTTTCTTATAAACAGGCTCTATGTATGCTTCTCCTCACAACTTTGCACCCTCAAACCGGGTTACACAGACAAATATTTTGGTTCTTTGCGTTAAGAATCTAGATAAACTAAAATTTGCCTTCAGAGGGCTTATGCAGAGGTACTATAAAGAGTTTTTGTGACTAAACAGAAAGTCCCCCATCAAGTAAAATATTTCTCCATTTTTACAATTTTCTCAAAATATCTAAATTTTGTTAACTTCGTATGAAGAAAAGAATTCAAAGAGCCAACAACAGAGCATGTTTAAACAACTGTGGCAAGTTTGCTCCCTCTACAAGTATCTGCAGATGTAAAACGCTTTATCAGTGTGTAAAAGCAATAAAGCCTTCTACCAAAGGTTTCCTGACATGATTACCAAAACTTCGGACGAGTAAAACAAGTCTGAAAGTATACACTGAGGGCTAACTACTGTTCCTCTTAATTTCTTTTCCACTGAAATTCAGAAGTAATGTGTGCAAAAATAAGAAAAGGAAGGGGAAGGGGTGGGGCCTGAGGCTGTCGCCGTAGAGCGCGTGCCTAACATGTGTAAGGCCGTGGGTTTGATCCTCAGCACCACAAAAAAATAAAATAAATATATACATACATAAATAAATAAAAAGTAGTAATGTGTGGCAACTTTAGGGAAAATTTATACATGAAAAAGTTTATTAGAAAAATAAACAATATTACAATATTTTCTACTTCAAGATTCTTTGAGATAAAGCAGATGTGCCTTATGGTTTAAACATAATCTGATTTACAAAATCTCATTTAGTCCTATTTTGTAAAACAAAATACAAAAATACAAATGGCAAAATGGTGGATTATTATTAACTATTAAGAAATCCAATGTAAAAGTTCCCCCCAAACACCATTTGTGGCAATACCTAATATGGCAATTTTACTATAAAGTATATTAAACAGCTTTCACTGAAATTTAATGTACTGGCTTATTAACAAAATCAACACCATCATATTAAAATGCAAGTTGTGTGGTCTATTTTTCCAAAGCAAATGACCAACTAGACAGTGAGGGCGAATGTTTTCTTAAAGGGCCAGACAGTCAGCGGCTCAGGCTTGCAGGGCCTGAGGTCAACAGGAACTCCACCAGTGTGTGGAGAAGCCACCAGGCAGGGGAGGGTGGCCACACCTGGGGCTGTGGCGTCCAACGCTCACTACGCACGGACTGTGAGTAAGACACCGGCTAGCTCAGGCATCTTACTAACATATGTCATATCGGGGGTTACAAAGAACAGTTTTGATGAGTAGACACTAATAAATGTACATTCCAGATTAAAATTTTTACACTTACTTTCCAATCATAATTGAATATGTGTATATAAATTTATACATACAAGTTATAAAACTAGCTCATCTTAATTTCATATTCTTTTTGGTGTGCTAAAAATAGTATCAAACCAAAGTTGGGTAAGCAGCAAAAGAACCATGAGTGACTGAGCCCTCAAAGGCTAATCAATAACCATGAAATTTGATTTTGACAGCCAAGCACCTCTACTCAATGAAAAAACTCATTTATTCCCTGTGCCCCTACAGAAAATATTGATGCGTATTTCCAGATGTCACTTTAAAATTTAATTGAACTGTTACAATTTGAAGCTAAATCTGATTTGCTTTGTTTTATTAGAAAAAATACTCAAGCAAGGTCTACAATCATCGGTCAATTAAGAATGACTTACAAGAACATGAGGCAATAAAATAAAAATACAGGTACAAACTATATATCTGAAACACTTCTATTTGGCAATTTTATAACAAATCAAAATTTTAAAAGAACAAACAAGATTGCAGATTACTTCGCAGATACAGAGTAAAGCAATTAATGAAGTGCTTAAGCAAAAGACAACTAAAAATAGTAAGAAAACACACTGCTTTTGTTTTCCTTTTAAAAATAAACCACATGTGCTTGGATGGTGGATCGCACCCTTGTTATTAAACAGCGTTCCAGAACGTCTTCCTCTAGCAGTGCTGTCACTCGCACTCCTTTTATTCTATATGACTCACTTCATGTATAGAGCTCTCTACCCCACAGTTAATGAATAAAGTCTCCCGTAATTTTTACTATTTTTATTTTTAAAGCAAATGAGAAATGATTTATGCATTATGGTACCTTTCGCATTTTGGAATTTATTTCTATATTTTTGTCTATTCTTTCTTTAAAAAATTTAGTGTAAAAACTGCTGGTATTTATATCACTGTAGTTAAGTGAAACTCCACAATCAGGAGAATTTTCTGCAGTTTGACTGCATATAACCACATACTTTACAATATGTCCTTCCTACATTAAGGAAACTGATTTCACGGTCACTGTCAGAAATGAGCGCCATAATTCTATTATGGGTATGGGTCCTCCCTCAAAGACTTTCTGGAAGGATGTTCAATGTGTTTTGTTCTTATAGATATTAACAGTAGTACATAGTCCCTTAAGTCTGCAAAAGACATTTATTGTTAAAGAAGGTGCTTTATTAACAATTCCTCTGGCAGCACTAGTGAATTACAATATCCTTCAATATTATTTCTACCATAATATATACATTTAACTTTCATGCCTCTAGAAAAACATCTACAGTACATTTCATAATATAAAAATATATTACAAATCTGCTGAATTATTTACAAGCAATGTTCTAGTATCTCTATGCAACATTTGTTTGATACAATACTAACAAGTTACACATATTCCATTTCTGTAAGTTAAAAAAAATTTCCATATGGCTTCTTGCTTACTAAGCAAGAAAGTGATTTTATTTTCCTTTTCAAAACCAACTTTGGTGCATAAAAGATTCAGTTTGAAGATACTTTAAAAAAAATACAATTTTTCTTACATTAAGAAAAAACTCAAAATCCAAATGCTTTCCTCAGAAAAAAAATTAGAGTCATATAGGTTGAGTGAAAATACGAAGATTATTCAAATAATTTGAAATAGAGGTTTTCCAAAAACCGTTAACAGATTAGTTATATAGGTAAATATTAACATACTGTACTCCATGAGAAAACCCTAGTCCTGAAAAGGGAGCCACCAGACACACTGCAACACTCTTAACAGTAATTTTCAGCCCTAATTCGAAAGACGAATTTTTAGTTGATTGCAAATGTCGTTCACTGTTTGCTTAAATACAAATTGAACACTTTTCTTATCAGAGTTCTGCAAAAGAACACAAATGGCAACCAATCACATCTATTTATCATAATTGAAAGGTTAATTATGTCTTGATAATTTTCACTGTCTAAATATTTCCTAAGATGACTTCAGATCAATTGACACTGTCGAGACAGACACCCTCACAGTGCGTTTGGTTTGGTAAGGGCGTACGGAGTCATTGTTTTTCTTTCCAATCAAGCTACCGTTTCACTAAAGGGAAGAGAGCGAGCAGCGTAGCAGCAAGCATGCAAAGACTCTGCGTTGCCAGAAGAGTGTTGGCTCAGTCTCCCACAGCACCACTCCATGAACATGTGGACATACAGTAATATATTAATATATTCCACACGAGAGCCTACTGCATTCACAGAATGTTTACACTAAGCATAAATATTATTCTAAATACTGGATTCTTTTAAAAAAGAGGAAGGGGGATGACTCTAATGTGCAACTTTCCTAAACCCATTGTCAGTGACTAAGACTGCAGGTGTCCCCGCTTGTTTGCTTTTTATGTATTTATTTATTTTTTACCTCTTCAACCTCTTCTGCGGCATTGTTCTGGAAAAAGAGAAAAAGGAATTTTCTTTTATTCAACTGAATTAAACATACTGAGGAGTTCAAAAGAGAAACATTACAAATACTTAAAAGACACATGCAACGTGGCAATTACGGATCATCATTAGAGGTACCTCCCTAAGTGGATGCACAACTATGGTCCCCACCACCCTGGAGGCTGAGGGGTTCTGAGGCCAGTCTTGGCAACACAGAAACCCTATCTCAAAAAGTATTTTTTTAAAAACCATAAGAAATGAGCATAAAGGTATTTTCAAAACATATGCACATAATGGATACAAATTTAGTTACATGATACAGCTTTTTAATAAATCTTTACTGGGCTTGCTAATATATTTCTAAGAAAGAATTCCAAGTCTAAAAGGTGCATTTTAATCTACTACTACTTTAAAATTGATGTTTAAATCCCAAATAAGTATGTTCTTTTTGGTCTCATTTTGAAGTTAAATACATTTTTGGGAAGGCTTGCCATGGTTTCTCTCTTTCACACGGGAGAGTGAACCCAGGGGCATTCTACCTCCAGCCTGGTCCTATTTTATTCTGAAACGAGGTCTCCCTAAATGGCTGAGGGTCTCCCTGAGTTGCTCTGGCTGGCCTTGGACCTGCGATCATCCTGTCTCCCAAGTACTGGGATTACAGGCCTGTGCCACCACACCGGGCACCATGTTTTCATTTTAACATATATAAACTGCAAATTATTTCTGCTAAAAAAGAAGTGAGAATACCTGTCTTTTCCCCTTTACTTAATTACACAGGTTTTCCTAGTCAAAACTCAGCCATTTAGGCAACAGTGCCACATGAGGGCAAGCCATGAGGCCTCCGTGACTCTCCACCCCGGAGAGAAGACGGGGTTCTGACTCCCAGAGGACGAGAAGCATGAAACCTGGAGTCAAAATGAAACCTTGTTTTGTTTTTTTTTTTGATAGTTAGGAAAAAGTAAATCTGAAGAAGTGCCCAATATATCTTAACAGCATCCTCATTTCCCGTGAAGGAAATCAGTAAGAACTGCAGAATCTCGCACCGCGAGAACGCTCGCTATGGCTCCTCTGCTCTGAACACCACTCAAGCTTCCGTGGTATTTTGTTCAGTCACTTTCACTAAAACCTTTCATAGGAAGCACAGGAGCAACAAGAAGCAGCTGACTTGGTGACAAAGGAAGAGGGGAGGAGGATGCAGGGCAGAGACACAGATAACTGAGTGTGTGCACGCATGCGCGGTGCTGGGGCTTGAACCCAGGGGCGTTCTACCTCCAAGCCACACCCCCACCCCCATGTCATTTTTTTTTTGGAAACAGGGTATCGCTACATTGCTCAGGGCCTCACTAAACTGCTGAGGCTGGCTTCCAACCTGGATCCTCCCATCTCAGCCTCCCAAGTACTGAGATTACAGGCTTGCGCCACCATGCCGGGCTGAGATTAATTTTAACTCAAGAATCATGCCCCTCCAACAGATGCTAAGAACCAGTTCTAAAGGCAGAGTGGTTCTTCTAAACCTTGACTCTTTTAGGATGCTAATTAGATACCAGTGAACAGAGAACACTCAAGTGCTGCTCAGTGTGCTGTGACTTTCCTGTCGGCCGCTCCTGGTGGAGGATCCCCTCCTTACACATCTACCTCAGCGCACGAGCAACGGGTTTGACTGCACTCAGCACTTTCACCAAAGGATGTGTATGTGCGTGTGTGTGGGGGGTCCTACCTCTGAGCTACACCCCCACCCTGTTTAGTTTTATTCTTTTGGAATAGGGTCTCACTAGGTTGCTGAGAGTCTTGTTATATTGCTGAGGCTGTCCTTGAACCTGCAATCCTCCTGTCTCAGCCTCCCACGTCCTGGGATAATAGGCATGTGTCACCACGTTTGGCTAATTTTTTCTTTTTTTTCTAAATAGAGGAAACGCAAAGTCTCAATGAGTCTCCATATGGCAAGGCATATTGTATTGGAATTTCACTCTCAGAAGAATGTCTCAAATTATAGGAATCCTATTATATTAAATAACATTCCAAAAAGTTGAGTTGTAGAATTAAGAGAATTAAACAAACCCGGAAGGAGTCTGATTACTATAAAATTAGCTAAACTTTTGACAGTTAAAATCTATACTTGGGGATTATCAATTATCATATGTGATCTTATTCCTGTCCAACCTATGCAAAATATTATATTAAATTTTCATGTAAAAATATATACAGCCTTTCATTGCCTTTGTGTGTGTGGTCCTGGGGACAGAACCCAGAAGCATTCTACCTCCGAGATACACCCCCAGCTCTTTTTATTTATTTATTTTTTTTATTTATTTATTTATTTTTTGCGGTACTGGGGATTGAACGCAGGGGCGTTCTACCTCCGCGCTACGCCCCCGGCCCCATTTTTTATACTTTATTTTGAAACCGGGTCTCACGAAGTTGTGGAGGGCCTTACTAAGGAGAGAGAGAGAGAGAGAGAGAGAGCGAGCGAGCGCTGAGGCTGGCTGTGAACCCGGATCCTCCGGTCTCCGCCTCCCAAAGGACTGGGATTACAAGCGTGCGCCACCACGCCCGGCTATTTTTTATTTTGAAACATGGGCTTGCTAAGTTGCTGAGACTGGCCTTGAACCTGCGATCCTCCTGTCTCAGTCTCCCAAGTAACTGGGATTAGAGGAGTGCACCACCATACCTGGTGCTTTCATTCACTGCTTTTTTAAAGAACTAGCTTGAAGCATTTTTCCAACTTTTTAAATCCCCCTTGTGTATGTCGTTTGGACGGAGACAGCATGAATCCCAGCCACATATTATGTGTGATCTCGGGTGCCTGGAACTGTTTAAACCCCGGCCCCGTTTTCTCATCTGTAAACAGAGGGCAGCACCGACTTCACAGAGCAGCTGGGAGGATGAGGTGCATGTGAAGCAACTAGCAGAAGTGCCGCCGCCCCACCGCCCTGTCACTTCACAAGCACAGCACACCAGAACAAAGGTCAGATCCCAAAATGATCAGATATGTCAACCCTCAGCGACCTCACAGGGAACAAAGACAATAATATTGAAATTGCTTTTGAAGCTTGGGAAAAGTGTAAATTTTTAAAAATTCAACCAGTTATGGAATTTAGGACACATGTGATACATTTCCAGGTCCACAGAAGAATTACATATGTATACAAAGAATTACATATTTAAACAAAAGGCACTTACTTTTGAAATACTTGCATATTATAATCTAAGCCATTTAAAATAAATCTGGAATTAAACAGACTTATAAACTTTACCAAATATTGTCTTTCTAGGTTTTGTAACCTTATAACTCTTTGTGATGTAATTTCACATAAAAAAAAGCCCCAGGAAGTGAGGCCGCTTGGTGTGGAGATTTCACACCAGTCACTGCGCCCACTCTAAACGGCTCTGCCTCTGAAACTTTGTGGGCGCCAGCAAGACTCTGGAGCATGTCAGATGAGGGACGCCCAACTGGCAACGTCACAAATACCCCCACCAAAAAAACTCTGAAATCAGCTCTGGTCCTACATATTCTGGATAAGGCAACCTATACTTAAAAATAAGTCATAACTTATCCAAAACGTAGGGAGACTTAAAATTACAATTCAATTAAAGCCTAAAGTCAAGAAATAAATTACCTGTATATGTTTGGGTCCAAAAGCAAGGCAGTATCTTTGGGTAGCTTTGATAAATGAACTACTTTTGTTTTTAACTGATGCCGTTCACTCTCATTCACCCACACATCTGGAAGGCTATGAATTAAAAAGGGAAAAGTCAACAATAAAAGAAAACACTAACTCGGGGTCTATCCTCCATTCGCCTCACATCTCCCCACCTCCCCTGCCCATCTCATGTCCACCTGCCTGACAAGCTTCTGGAGACAAGGAGGCCCAGCCATCAAGCGTGGCAGCAACACACGCATCAGGCGTGAAGCGGCAGCACGCGCTTAAGCGTGAATTTAGGGATGGATTAGAAAGTTGGGGGCAACACCATAACACACTACCTGGCTTTTAATGCCATACTAACTAAGGGAAATTCATTCTCAAATTTGACTTGGTAGAAATCTAACAGCAATTTTCTTTCTTTTTTTTTGTGGAACTGGGGATGGAACCCAGGGGCAATCTACCTCCCAGCTAATACCCACAGCCCTATTGTTCATTCTTTATGTTGAAACGGAGTCTCATTAAGTTGCTGAGGGCCTCATTAAGTAGCTGAGGCTGGCCGCAAACCTGCGATCCTCCTGTCTCAGCCTCCCAAGTACTGGGATTACACATGTGCGCCACCACGCCTGGCTAATTTTCTTCATTCTTAAGGAAAATTTCACAAGATTCAACTTCACTTAAAAGAAAAAAAGTAGCATGTATGTGACCAAAACTCTGAATTCAAAGAAATTTAATCCTACCAAAAAAAAAAGTACTTTGAGATCTGGACTACCCAATTTCTAAAACACCAGAAATATGTCGACATTTGAATTTGACAGTTTTTAGTTGTTTTGTTTCTTTTTGGTGCTAAGGATCAAATCAAGAGCCTCCTGTATAACATGCCTCTTTTTTTGCAGTACTGGGGATTGAACCCAGGGGCATTCTACCTCCGGGCTACACCCCCAGCCCGATTTTTTATTCTTTTATTTTGAAAGTGGGTCTCACGAAGTTGCGGAGGGCCTCACTACGTAGCTGAGGCTGGCCACGAACCCGGATCCTGCGGTCTCAGCCTCCCAAGTACTAAGATTACAAGCGTGCGCCACCACGCCCAACTCAATAGGTACTTTTTACAAGTAAGTGAGTGAGAGAGAGAGAGAGAGTGTGTGTGTGTGTGTGTGTGTGTGTGTGTGTGTGTGTGTTACTAGGGATAGAACACAGGGACATTCTACCTCTGAGCTACACCCCAGCCCTATTTTATTTTTTCTTTTCAAACAGGGTCTAAGTTGCAGAGGGCCTAAGTTGCTGAGGCCTTTCTCAAACCTGCGATCCTCCTGTCTCAGCCCAGCCAATAAGTACTTTTTAAAAGAACCATGTTGATATAAACGGAGCTCTTTAAAAAAATCAGTAAGAAGGCCAGGCATGTGGTGCAAACCTGTAATCCCAGTACTTGGGAGAGACAGGAGGATTGCAGACTCAAGGCCAGCTTCAGCTCTCAGCAATATAATAGACCCAGTTTTAAAATAAAAATTAAAAAAAAAAGAACAAAACAAAACAGGACTGGGGATGTAGTTCAAGAGGTTCAATCCCAGTATCAAAAAAAAAAAAAAAAAAAAAAGCTGGGTGTGGTGGCGCACGCTTGTAATCCCAGTATTTGGGAGGCTGAGACAGGAGGATCCGGGTTTGCAGCCAGCCTCAGCTACTTAGTGAGGCCTGCCGCAACTTAGTGAAACCTTGTTTCAAAATAAAGAATAAAAAATAGGGCTGGGGGTGTAGCTCAGAGGTAGAATGTCCCTGGGTTCCATCCCCAGTACCACAAATAAGTAAGTAAATAAATAAAATCAGTTTGAAGCAGATGAATACTCATTGGGGGAAAAAGGACCCAAACTATCAATTTACCAAAGATAAGAAAAGTTCATAAGTTATCTTACTTGTAATAAAAAAATACAAATGTAGGAGCCAGTGCTGAAAGGCTGGTGGAGGTGGGGAAGATGGACTTAGCACGTGGGACCTGGTTCAATGCTCAGAAACAACCAGCACAGCCAGGACTGACAGTGAGCCCGAGAAATAAGGTCACTCGTGTAGGAGTGAGACTACAAACTGCCACCAACCTTCAGAGGGCGATTCCCGCCACAGAAAAAACAACATCATGCCTGGTTTGTATACTAACAGAAATGTCCATACCACTTTTAAACAGCAGGTAAAAAAGAGGTTGGCATCAATGTTTAGCAAGGAGGGAGACAAAAAGAGTTGCATGTCCACAAAACAAGTCTAGGCTGTGTGTGTGTGTGTGTGTGTGTGTGTGTGTGTGTTACAGAGCAAGCGAAGAACTGTGGAAAATGTTTTCCATACTAATAAAGTTTGATAACCACACAATTCAAAATTAAAGAATCTTTAGTATGCTAAAGTACACTGTAAATCCCCAAATCTATTTAAGAACTTTATTTTTGGTGGTGAAGATATTGGATTTGAACCCAGAAGTATTTTACCTCTACGCTATACCCCCACACTCTTAATTCACACCACGTTCATATTAACATTGTCTTAAAGACAAGCTGAAAAACAGTACTGTATTTGGGCATGTGGCGCACACCTGTAATCTCAGTACTTGGGAGGCTGAGACAGAAGGACTGCAGGTTCGAGGCCAGCCTCAATAACTTAGTGAGGACCTCAGTAACATAGCAAGACAGTTTCTAAAAAAAATTTAAAAAGGGCTTGGGTATAGCTTGGAGGCAGAACACTCCTGGGTTCAATCCCCAGTACGGCAAAAAAAAAAAAAAAAAGAATACTGTAGGGGGAAAAAATTTGCATTTATTCTATTCCTGGTGCTTGTCAATTTTGTCCAAAATGTTATGACATATCTTCATTGCCTTTTATAACAAACTTTTGTTTGTTTGCTTTTTGTGGTACTGGGAATTTAACCCAGAGGCATTCTACCCCCAGAGCGATTTTATTACTTATTTGGAAACAGGGTCTTACTAGGTTGCGGAGAGCCTCACTGAATTGCTGAAGCTGCCCTAGAACCTGTGATCCTCCAGTCCCAGCCTCTCAAATACTGGGATTATAGGCATGCGCCACCACACCCCTCTTCAGATTATCTCTTTAATCCTGACAACCTCAAAATACTATACAGTTTAGTTCATCTAAATGCTTAAATTTAACTTAATTCAATAAGCTAAATTGTATTTGTGCTTGAAGACTTTAATAAAAAATAAAACAGGGCCCGGAGCAGTGGCATATACCTATAATCTCAGTACTTAGCAAAACTGAGGCAGGAGGTTTTAAACTAAAAACAGGAAGGGCTGGGGATGTGACTTACTGGTAGACTGCCCCTAATAATTAACTGAAATAAATTAAAACTAAAACATAGGTATATTAGTCACACATAGCATTACAAGTACTTACATGTCTTCAGGCATCCAATGAAGCAGAAGTTTTATCTTTCCAGAATCCTCTTTTCTCTTAGCTATTACCTAGTAATGGTATGAAAAGAAATATTAAAAACAATTTGTAAAACATCTTCCTGTGTTGTTAAAAAGCACTTTTGCCCCTGATCAAAAACTTGAAGTGTTCACACCCAGACAAGATATTACTAGCACAACACCTTCTCCTCCCCTGCTCGTCGTACTCCAGCCTCCGCCCACAAGGATGAACCTTCGGGACAGAGGGATTGTATCCTCAGGACTCTGTACTGTACACCTGTGGCAGTACTCATTATAAAATGAATCCATCCTAAAGAAGTCAGTCTGAATACAGGAAAAGCTTATGCTCAAAGACATTCACATTACAGTGAAAACCTTTGGGCATTTCTGGCTCCCAAAACGGAAAACAAATATCTTAACCCTGAGGTTTAGTAGTTACTCTTTTTTAATTTTCTTGGTGCTGGGGAAGTTCTACCTCTGAGCTACACCCCCAGCCCTTTTTTATTTTGAAACAGGGTCTTACTAATTTGCTGGGTCTCACTAAATTGCTGATGCTGGCCTTCAACCTTCAATCCTCCTGTCTCAGCCTCCCAAGTACTGGGATTACAGGCGTGCGCCATCACACACAGCTAGTAGTTACACACTCTATATTATTATCTCCATCCAGCTGCCATAACCCCAGCTCAGGCCTCCAGTCTCCTGGACTTCCTCAAAGGTCCCCCAAAGCCATGCTCCATTGGTCCCCAGAATGCTTGCTCCAAAGCCCAAAGCCAGTGCCATCGCTCTCTTGACTAGAACTTTCCAAAGGTTTCCCTGAGCATGTGGGATACAGTCGCTCTTAGGAGGGCGCACACAGTTCTTCAGGATTTGGCCTGTCAAGCATCATCTGTTTTTTATGTTGCATTTTTTGCCTTGATCATCTTCAGCCTCATATTGAGGATGGCTTCCCAAACTATGAGATATAAAAGAAACTTCCTGGCCAGGCGTGGTGGTACACGCCTGTAATCCCAGTACTTGGGAGGTTGAGACAGGCTTGACACCAGCTTCAGCAACTTAGCAAGATCCTGTTTCAAAATAAATAATAAAATAGGGCTGGGGGTGTAAGTGGGTAAATGCCTCCGGTTCAATGTCCAGGAGCAACAACTAACGGAATGAATGACTTTCCTCTCTGACCTCTCATGCTCAGAACCCCGCTCTCTGGGCTTTCTGAGGCCCGCAGTGCAGGTGTCAGAGGAAACAGCCGTCACAGGTCGGCCTGCTCTAGATGCCAGGCACACGACAGAGACGCAAAACGCACCCCACTCTGGAACTAGGGGCTCGTTTCCACAAACGTGGCGCTCGCAGTGGGAAGAAGACTTGCTGAGGGCAGGTCTCTTAAAAACTAGGATGTGCTCTAGAGTAAAAATCAGAAAATATCAACATCAAAAATATCTCAAAGATTCGTATATCTGGGTATCTCTAGTGGATTTTCAACAATCTCTAAGTCTGACTTTACTTTAAATAAAAAGAAACTGCAAGCTATTCAATTATGTACACATTAGAAGTATGGTTTACTCAAGAAATGTGACCGGGAACCTAATTAACTCATCTGTATACCAAAGTATACCTTTGGTGCTATTACTATAATTACTATTCACTTACATATTCAGCTATATATGAATTTCTTGGGGGGGAGGTGAGGAATAGGGTCTTGCTATGTTGCCCAGGCTGGCCTTGAACTCGAAATCCTCCTGTCTCAGCTTCCTAAGACCTGAGATTACAGGTATGCATTAGCAAAACCAGTTTGTGCTTTTTTTTTTTGGTGGCACTGAGGACTGAACCCAGGGGCATTCTACCCCCAAGCTATACCCCCAGCCCTATTTTATTTTTTTTATTTTTAAAACAGGGTCTCACTAGGTTGATGATCTATTTGCTGAGGCTGTCCCCGAACCTGTGATCCTCCTGTCTCAGCCTCCCAAGTACTGGGATTACAAGCGTGCACCAGAACGCCCAGTTTATACTTCATTTTTGATTATTCACTTTAACTTAGGCAATTAATACAAACATCTATAGGTCTCATTTAAGTGAAATAAAATTTACACCTAAGTTTTAATCCCAGATGCCTATCACCACCTTCCCTGGGATCTGCTGTTGTGGTTGTTTAGTTTTGTGTTGATGTTTGTGGTACTGGGGACTGAACCGGGGGGCATTTTATCTCTAAGTTACACCCCCAGATCTATCAACTTTGAAACAGGATCTCGCTAAACTACTGCACACTGGCCTCCAACCTGTAATCTTCCTGTCTCAGCCTCCCAAGTACTGGAATTGCAGGTGTAAGTTGGTTTTAACTGCAAGATGGCCAATCCATCTTTAGGTTCAACCTTAATGAATCTAAATTTTTTTTTTTTGTACTAGGGACTGAACCTAGGGATATTCTACCTCCAAGGTAAGCCTCCAATCCTTTTTATTTTTACTTCGAAACAGGGTCTTATTAAGTTGCTAAGGGCCAAGTTGCCGAGGGCTGGCCTCAAACCTGCGACCTTCTCGTCTCAGCCTCCCAAATGCTAGGATTACAGGTGTGTGCCACCACGCCCAGCTGAATCTAATTTAAATGATAGATCAACCTGGACAGAAAGACTAACAACAATATAAGAAAAACAATCTATTTGCCATGCATTATCAGATTCTGAAAATTAAGGTAATGCCTAATAAAAACAGGGCTGGGATAACAGGTCAGTGGTGTAGAACTTGCATAGCATAATCAGAGGCCCTGGCTGATCCCCAGCACTGCAAACAAAATAAAATGGAAGGAAGGAAGGAAGGGAGGGAGGGAGGGAGGAAGGGGAGTAAGTGCTGGGGGAAAATGACTAGGTAACAAAATAGCAAGAGACATGAAAGAAAACAACTCTCTATGAATTCCCAGTTGACTGAGAAGTACACTATACTTACAGCTTGTTCAACTTTGATTATTTTTCTTCTGTGCTGAAAGCTAGTGCTGAGTCTACCATGCACTCTTGCACAATGCTAGGCATCGGGAACGTATCGGTGAACAAAGGAGACTTCATTCCCATCCCGCCCTCAAGGAGCTTTCACTGATAGTCAACGCTGTCTTACTTCTACTTAACAAAACTGTGTGCTGGGTAAGATGCATGCAACACACAGGGTATATATCAAAGTTTTTAGACCTACAAGGAGCTTAACGTTCAAATTTTACAAGAAAACGACAGGTCAGAAAAGATACCTAGTTTATTTATGGTCAAAGTCCAGTCTAATGCTAGTAGCACTATGTGATGTGCCAACCCACTATTTTTAAATAGCTCAAACAAAAGGCCAGAGTATTTGCTTTAATCATACATAAACATGCGGAGTTATAAGAACCATTTATTTACAACCGATACAAGTAATTTTTAACATACTGAAACAAGAGCTGGGCGTGGTGGCACATGCCTGTAATTCCAGTACTTGGGAGGCTGAGACAGGAGGATGACAGGTTCATGGCCAGCCTCAGCAACTTAGCGAGACCCTGTCCAAATAAAAAATAGGGCTGGGCATGCAGCTCAGATGTAGAATGCCCATGTTCAATCTCCAGTACCAAAAAATAAAATAAACATAAAAAATACTGAAACAAGGTTTTATGACTTGTTAAAATGCATTTTCTTAGATTTTGAGCACTTTAGAAATGATTCAGAAAGTCAAAATACACCTTTTTGCAAATCTTTCTATATATGATTTGAAAGAAAAAAAATACTTACAGTACTATGAAAAACAACACTGTGTCCCTTCCCTAAACTTTCTATATGAGCTGAGAGGTTAAAGCAGATGGCTCGATGTCTTATCGCATCCAGTGTTTGTGCATCGAAGAAATCATGTGGTCGTGCTAAAAGTCAAAACAAAAAAGGAAGAGAATATTTAGATAAATACAATAGCTTGTTAAACAGCCAAATAGTCTGTTTTCCACAAAAATAAGTAATAAGAAAGATTGTAATTGTAATTGTAAAAAACAAGTAATTAACAAGTACCTATCTATAGTGTTTAAATGCAAGATATTCTTTGCTTTCAAAACAGAGACTCTAGCTAGGAAGAGAAAGATGTAGAAAAGCAGAATTCCGACTAAGGAGTGCCTATGGGGGAACTGGGGAGTGTGAGGTTGACCCCACCTTATGATTACACACTACAGCCTCTTTCTTTTTCATAACATTCTACCTTTTCTCCAGCACGTCTCCGCTCTCCGCAGCACCAGTCTTACCATTTCAACACTACGATGAACAAACACTTCCATCTATGCACAATGCTGGCTGGGTCTCAAACTCACCATGGCCAGATATAGGGAATACATTTTATGAGCATTCTTTTTTAATATGTAATCAAAATCTTTCTGACAAAGTGGTAATACTATCTTAAGGCTTTTGAAAAGTATGCTGATAGCCGGGAGTGGTGGCACACGCTTGTCATCCCAGTACTTGGGAGGCTGAGATAGGAGGATCACAGGTTTGCTGCCAGCCTCAGCTACTTAGTGAGGCCCTCCGCAACTTAGTAAAACCCTGTTTCAAAATAAAGAATAAGCAAGGCCTGGTGGCGCACGCTTGTCATTCCAGTACTTGGGACGCTGAGACAGGAGGATTGCAGGTTCACGGCCACCCTCAGCTACTTAGTGAGGTCCTCCGCAACTTAGTGAGACCCTGTTTCAAAATAAAGAATAAAAAATAGGGCTGGGGATGTAACTCGGAGATAGAATGTCCCCAGGTTCAATCCCCAGTACTGCCAAAAAAAAATGTATTTTGATTACAAATAACTATTTCAACAAATATTTAAGAAAATTACATTTTGTTTTTGTTTGTGATGGGGTCTCATTATGTTGCCCAGGGTCACCTGGAACTCCTGAGCTCAAATGATCCTCCTGTCTCAGGCTCCCAAGTAGCTGAAACTGCAGGCACAAAACACTGAGTTCAGCCAAACATGTCATTTGAGAGAGAGAGAGAGAGAGAGAGAGAGAGAGAGCGCGTGCGTGCGCGCGTTGCTGGGGAACCCAGGGCCTCATATATGGTAGGTAAGAGCTGTATCACTGAGCTGCATCACCAGCAATACATACCTGTCAATTTCCGATAAGAATCAGCCCCACAAAGTCCCAACCCCACCATTTATCAGCTGTCTGACTACATGCAAATGACTTAACTTATATTTCTAAAATGAAGATGTAACAATAGACCAAGTGTTTATAAAAAATGTTTTTTGCAGCTCCTACAGCAATTTATGTATCATTAAGTGTATGTAACTTTTTGTGTGTGTGTAGTGCTGGGGATTGAACCCAGGGGCATTCTACCTCTGAGCTACACGCTCAGCCCTTTATTTTTTTTATTTATTTTTTTTGTGTGTGGTACTGGGGATTGAACGCAGGGGCGTTCTACCTCCGTGCTACGCCCCCGGCCCTATTTTTTTTTACACTTTATTTTGAAACCGGGTCTCACGAAGTTGCGGAGGGCCTCACTAAGTAGAGAAAGAGAGAGAGAGAGAGAGAGAGAGAGAGACAGTGAGAGAGCTGAGGCTGGCCGCGAACCCGGATCCTCCGGTCTCCGCCTCCCAAAGTACTGGGATTACAAGCGTGCGCCACCACGCCCGGCAGCCCTTTATTTTTTATTTTGAACCAGTGCCTTGCTAAGTTACTGAGGGTCTCACTAAGTTGCTGAGACTGGCCACAAACCTGCGATCCTCCTGTATCAGCCTCCCAAATACTGGGATTACAGGAAGGCTAATTTATGTAACTGTTTAAAATAATACACTGTTTCACAAACATACAGTAGGCAATAGTTTAGTGTGATCCCAACAAAGTTATATTGAAGATTTAATTGGGTAAGAACATTTTTTAAATTTCTATTTTCATCTCACTAAATAGTATAAATTGTGCTATTCTTATTCCAAATGAGAAAGTTGTTCAAAATAAACTGAATTGGTTGTATTAGTGGAGCTTACTGATAACATGTAATTTTCAAGATTTGAACTGAAAATTCAATTTCACTAACAACCAAAGAATTGGCTTGATTTCCTGGTCCAGTATATTCTCAATTCCATGTATGCTGGTTTCCCACGCCACGGTCTCTGCAGACTTCTCAGAACACCTACACACACACGCAGAACTTCTGTGGGGGACACTTCACCAGCCAGCCTGCCAATGAGACACCAAGACAGCTGTCTCTCACAGGACTTTGCCTCAAGAGGAAAGAGGCCAAACAGCAGCAGCTAATGAGCGAGCTGGATCACACAACCAAGAATGCAATCACAACAGGAAATCAGAGAGAAAAAGTGTGTGACATTTACAGTGGGAAAATGGTATTTTGCCTAATGCTGAGAAACAAATCCCTCTTCTATGGCTACTGGAAAAAAAAAGTGTAGGTTCTCCTTGCTTTCCAAATATATACTTTCTCCTAGAAAAATAAGCACATATAGAAAATAATAATTTATCCGTTAAATCACGCGAATCAAGCACTCCTCATTCAAGACTGAAATGCTGAGATCACCACTCAATTTCACAGTAGTAAAGAGCCAGGGAACCTGAGTCTCTGCATGCAGACCCGAGCCTTGGCATCGCCACCGTTAGCGTAACAACGAGGAGATGGGGTGTGCAGAATGTGCAAGGCCCCAGGTCCAGGTCGGACCCAGCACCCCACCCCACCCAAGAAGTCAACCAGAACGCTCTCCTAGGGAGGCGGGTATATGGCTGCTTAGGGGAGGGAAGAACTGCTTTGACTTTTTCATTCTATTTCATCCTTTTCCATTATTTTTTCTCAGCATTTTTATAAGATGTGCTGATACTGTTACCTACAATGTATAAATTACCTGTTAAGACTGTGTGCCTAGGATTTTTTTTACTGATAAAATACATCATCAAGCTGGGCATGGTGGCGCATGCTTGTAATCCCAGTACTTGGGAGGCTGAGAAAGGAGAATCGGCTATTTAGTGAGACACTGTTTCTAAATAAAGAATAAAAAATAGGGCTGGGGAGCCGGGCGTGGTGGCACACACTTGTAATCCCAGTACTTGGGAGGCAGAGACTGGAGGATCCGGGTTTGCGGCCAGCCTCAGCTACTTAGTGAGGCCCTCCACAGCTTAGAGAGACCTGATTTCAAAATAAAGATAAAAAATAGGGCTGGGGAGCCGGGCACGGTGGCGCCCGCTTGTAATCCCAGTACTTGGGAGGCGGAGACCGGAGGATCTGGGTTTGCGGCCAGCCTCACCTACTTAGTGAGGCCCTCCGCAACTTTGCGAGACCCGGTTTCAAAATAAAGGATAAAAAATAGGACTGGGGATGTAGCTCAGAGGTAGAACTACCTGGGTTCAATCCCCGGTACCGCAAAAAAAAAAAAAAAAAA
>PVJS01040573.1:0-12355 GCA_004027185.1 Glis glis
GGTGTAGCTCAGTGGTAGAGTACCAATGAGTTCAATCTTCAGTGCCAAAAAATAAACAACCCAATTTTTCATGATGCAATTTTACTGAACTCAAAGAGGATCTGTTTGGACAGATAATTTAGTGACAGAAAAGCCACTTTCAAAGAGGCAAGAATAGAAATATCTCCTTTCCACGGTGTGCCTCTGATTCAATCATGGAACGTATGCCTGCAAACATTATCTCAGCAGGCCAACCCATAATTAGACCTCTAATTTTCCTCTAGGCACTTTCTCCTAATTGTTCAAGGAACCCAATGAGAGGTGCCTATAACACCATGATAATGGTTCTAATCCTTTTGAGCACCAGCATACTACAGAGGGGTGTGTGGGAGGTGAGAAGGTACGCAGTGACATAGGAGAAAAGCCACTGCATGGTCACGAAGCTTGCATCCAAATCCCTCCCTCTTGGCAAGGGTCGCTGGGAAGACCCTCGAAGCCCCCATAAATACTTTCTCTGCAGACACTTTCCTTTCTCAGAGGACGTTTGCCTTGGATATCAGAGTATCCAGAACAGGATGGAGATGATCAGTAAAACTGAAAGTGAACCGAGCAGGCGTTGGGCAACTTCATCACAGCAAGATTGATAAGTTAGGAACCAATGACAAGCTGGGTATGGTGGTTCACACCTGTAATCCTAGTACTTGGGAGGCTGAGACAGAAGGATTGCAGGTTCGAGGCCAGCCTCAGCAACTTAGCAAGGTTCTGTTTCAAGATAAAAAAATAAAATAGAATGCATCTGGGTTCGACTTCAAGTACCAAAAACAGAAAAGAAGAAGAAGAAGAAGAAGAAGAAGAAGAAGAAGAAGAAGAAAAGTTGCAGGAACCAATGATAGAAAAAGTGTCTAAACACGTGTCACCACCAACTTCTATATATCTCCAGTATCTCGATTTCAAGCATCCCTCTCTTTGACTCCCACCTCCTATCCTTCCATTGAGCTTGCTTGAGTAACACACTCCAGAAATTCTTTAACCTCCCGGAGGTCTCAGTTCACTGATTTTCACTGTTGATCAACTGCTTCTTGGTCTCACTTCAGTTCCTACCCAGCCTGAGCAGCTAAGACTCGAGCAAGTTAAGAATCAAGATGTTTATTTATTTTTAGTTGGTTCCTTTCAGTTCACCTACTTCCCAAACCAGTTTGAGATGGATGGAAATAGCAAAACACTCATGACAGATCAGAATACAGATTTAGAAAAGGAAATCAAGATTACTTAAAATGTCAATCAAGATGGAATTGGTTATGTAATAGGAAGAGGGAACACCCTTTCTCACCCTATCTTTCACTGACAGGGAGTAGAAGGAGGCTAGACTTTGGCTAATAGTTTCTGTAGGCCGAGGGTAAAGCGAAAGGGCAATCCCAAAGACAGTTCCTGGCGGAGTCAAGCAGTGGTTACTAAGGTGTAGGAGGTTTAGTAGAAGGCCTTCACCTTGGGCCCAGAACATTTCTGGTTTGAAGGGTGTGGAGAGAGTGGGGGAACTCACACTGTTCTGCATGTCAGGTGCTTTCTCCCTTCAGACTAGGGGCACCACTAAATTTACATGGTGCTAAGGCAAAACTTCTTTGGCAATACAAATTTAGACTGTGCTGTCTCCAAGAAATCAGTAATTGTCCTTTGAAAATATATGCATGTGTGTGTGTGTCTATTTGTGTGTGTGTGTGTGTGTGTGTGTGTGTGTGTGTGTGTGTGTGTGTTTGATGACTAGTTACCTGTTGGACAGCAGGAAGACAAAAAAGAGTAGCCATGTGGTGGACTGACTCTAAGGGGGCCGGCACGATTTCTGTGTTCTTTTTTTTGCGGTATTGGAGACTGAACCCAAAGGCATTCTACCTCCAAGCTACACCCCCAGTCCCGTTTTTTATTCTTTATTTTGAAACAGGGTCTCACTAAGTTGCAGATGGCCTCACTAATAGCTGAGGCTGGCCGCAAACCTGGATCCTCCTGTCTCAGCCTCCCAAATACTGGGATTACAAGCGTGTGCCACCACACCCGGCGGTTTCTGTGTTCTCCTGTCCACACTTTTTGTAACCCCTCCCTTGAGTGTAAGTGGGACCTGTCATTTGTCTCTAACCAATAGAATATTCCAAAGGTGATAGAATATCACACCTGTGATTACCTCCTATTATATAACATTCCTGCTTTCTAGCCAACTCACTCCAGAGAGACTCCCCGTTCCTGGCTTTGAAGAAGCAAGCTGACGCAAAATAAATGGCTGTAAGGCAAAGGCCTCTGGGAAGCCTCTTTGAGCAAAGCCTCCAGCAAGAAATGGAAACCTGTAGTCCTGCAGCTGCAAGGAAATGAAATTTTCCAACAACTGATGGGAACTTGGCAGCAGATCCTTCCCCAGTTAAATCTCTAATGAGACTACAGCCTTAGCTGACATTTGGATTATAGCCTGGTGAGGTCCTGAGGCAGAGAACCCAGCTAAGTCATGCCCAGACTTCTGGGCTACAGAAACTGTGCAGTAACAAATGTGTGTTGTTTTAAGTTGCTAAGTTTGTGGTGATTTGTTATGTATCAATGGAAAATCAATACACTCTGGCTGGGCGTGGTGGTGCATGCCTATAATTCCAGTACTTGGGAGGCTGAGACAGGAGGATCACAGGTTCAAGGACAGCCTCAGCAATTCAGTAAGACCCTCACAGCTTAGCAAGACCCTGTTTAAAAATTTATAAAAATAGGACTGTGGGTGTAGCTTGTGGGTAGAATGCCTCTGGGGTTCAATCCCCAGTAGGAGAGAGAGAGAGACAGAGAGAGAGAGAGAGAGGAAGGCAGACTGGCAGGCCATACACTCTGGATAGTGGTAGCATATTTGGAGGTAGAAAACATAGGATAAACATGTTGGAGACATATAGAATAAAAATTATATTTTAATCATGTTAAACATTAGCTTCCTATTAGATATCTAAGTGAGATGTCAAACAGGCAATTAGATATGCAACCCTGGAGCTTAAGGGAGAGACAGAACTAGAATACGATTTGGGGAGTCATCAGAGGATGGCTTTTAAAGTCACAAAAATGAGCCGGGCGTGGTGGCGCGCACTTGTAATCCCAGTACTTTGGGAGGCAGAGACCAGAGGATCCGGGTTCGCAGCCAGCCTCAGCTCTCTCGCTGTCTCTCTCCCTGTCTCTCTTTCTCTCTCTCTCTCTCTCTTTCTCTCCTTAGTGAGGCCCTCCACAACTTCGTGAGACCCGGTTTCAAAATAAAAGTATAAAAAATAGGGCTGGGGGCGTAGCGCGGAGGTAGAAGGCCCCTGCGTTCAACCCCCAGTACTGAAAAAAAAAATAAAGTCACAAAAATGGATGAGTTCTCTACAGAGAAAGTGAAGAGAGAAAAGGGAGAGGGCCCAGATGGAGCACTAGGGTCCACCAACATTCAGCAGTTGATCAGAGGAAAAGCAGCAATTAAAGGAGAGAAGAGAGGCAGCTAGAGAGGTTGAAGGGTGCCCTGGCAGCCAAGAAGAAAAGAATGGTTAACTATGTTGAAAGTTGCTAAGAACTTGAATTAGATGAGGCTAGAGAAGTGGTCATTAGATTTGGCTACATAGAGGTCACCAATGACCATAATAAAATCAGTTTCAGCAGAACAGAGGAATGAAATAAGAACCAGATGTGAGAGGGATGAGGAGGGAATAGAATATGAGGGGCTGGTAAGGTGAATATAGGCAGTTTGTTTGAGGAGTTGTTTTTTTTTTTTTTTTGCGGTACCGGGGATTGAACGCAGGGGTGTTCTACCTCCGCGCTACACCCCCGGCCCTATTTTTTTATACTTTATTTTGAAACCGGGTCTCACGAAGTTGTGGAGGGCCTCACTAGGTAGAGAGAGAGAGAGAGAGACAGAGAGAGAGGGAGAGAGAGAGAGAGAGAGGGCTGAGGCTGGCCGCGAGCCCGGATCCTCCTGTCTCAGCCTCCCAAGTACTGGGATTACAAGCATGTGCCACCACGCCCGGCTTGTTTGAGGAGTTTTGCTTTGAAGAAAGACAGATACATGGGGCAATAGTTCGAGGAAGATCTAGGTGGGTTTTTCAAAGACAGAAGATCCTTGGATATGCTTGGATATGCTTGTAAACTGAAGTTCAGTAGAGGAGAGAAATTAATGATAGTATAGAACAAGGGACTAGTTGCAGAAACAAGATCTTAAGGTGAACATGGATGAGATTCAAAGCTCAATAGAAGAGTTGAACTTAGCTGGGCATGGTGGCTCACGCTTGTAATCCCAGTACTTTGGGAGGCAGAGACCAGAGGATCCAGGTTCGCGGCCAGCCTCAGCTCTCTCTCTCTGTCTCTCTACCTAGTGAGGCCCTCCGCAACTTCGTGAGACCCGGTTTCAAAATAAAGTATAAAAAAATAGGGCCAGGCGTGTAGCGCGGAGGTAGAACACCCCTGGGTTCAATCCCCGGTACCGCAAAAAAAAAAAAAAAAGAGTTGAACTTAGATAGGGTTAGGGATCCATTCACTGTGATAGGAAGGAAGTCGATGTATGGATATGGATAAGAGGTGGCAGATCTGGTGGTGGAAAGATGAGAATATTCCTGTCTGTCACAGTGATCAGTAGCATGTGTCATGAGAGAAGCGGGTGGAAAGAATGTTGGAGGTTTGAGGCGATAGGAGAAATGTTAAAACAGACTTCTCTAGGAGAAGCATCTCCATCTCAGTAACGAGATATAAGATTGTCATTCAGTATGGATTCACATTCCCACTTGAGATTTGCACTCATGAATTTAAAGTGAAACTAGTCCAGACTGTAAGACAGAAACACAGGAGAGAAACAATAATTTTCAACATCTCAGGTGTATAAATAGGCAGTTGATTTTGGAAGGGGGTACTGAGGATTGAACCCATGGGCATTATATCTCCAAGCCACACCCTCAGCTTTTTTTAAAATTTATTTTTACTTTTTTGCAGTACTGGGGATTGAACCCAGGGGCATTCTACCTCCAAGCTACACCCCCAGCCCTATTTTTTATTCTTTCTTTTGAAACAGGGTCTCACTAAGTTGCGGAGGGCCTCACTAAGTAGTTGAGGCTAGGAACATGGATCCTCCGGTCTCAGCCTCCCAAATACTGGGATTACAAGCATGTGCCACCATGCCCGGCTTTTTTTTTTTTTTTTTTATTTTAAAATAGGGTCTCACTAAGTAGCTGAGGGTCTTGCTGAGTTGCTAAAACTAGTCTCAAACCTGCAATCCTTCTGTCTCGGTCTGCCAAGTACTGGGATTGCAAGTGTTTAGCACCATGCTCTGCTAGGCAGTTGATCTTGACTAGGTAAATGTCATGGAAGAAGAGAGGGTCAAGAAATTAAGATTGCTTGCAAATGAGTTTGTGCAATGACCACAGAGAGGAGTCTGGGTCCAGAAGTTAGTAAGACAGCGGGGGGTAGGGGGGGAGACGGGACAGTCACTGGATGGGAGGTCTCAATAGGCCAAAAAATTGCCTAGAGTGAGGTACTGAAATTGGCAAACTGAGAGGATGGGTGGTGGTCACAGGGAGATTTTTGGAGGCACCATCTTGGTTGATGACAGCGATTTGGATGCTTGTCCTTTGGCCTTATCAATCTTCTGAACCTTTGTGATCTTAACTCTCATGATTCACATAGACCACAGCCTCTGATTATTTAAGCTCACTCATCCTCATATTCCTAAAATAGTGGAATCACATCATTCATGTTTTTAACTAATTTAAATTTGGTTCTACAGTCTGGGGAAAAAATGAGAACGGGAAAGAAGGAAGAGTTTAAATAGCACAGTCGCCTCACTGCCTTTTCCTTCCAGAGTGGGAGCTGCGGAGTGAGGATGGGGTGGGAGCCGGGGACCTGCTGTTTCCTGGGCTGACCTCAGCTCCCTGGACCTCTCGTTGTGGGAGCATCTTGTGGCCTTTACTGTGATTCTAGTGTTTAAAGGGCACTCTCTGTTTCTTTGTCAAAACGACCTCTAAACACCTATCAACTACTTCATGCACTGCTCAGCCTAAGACAGTTCTAGGCTAATGCTGGCCATATCGTTCTTACTGAAAAATAGTATATTGGGGCATCAGTGCAAACTATGGTCTATGAGTGATTTAAGGCATCTCCAGAGGTGAATTTGACCTCATGAAATTCATACCCCAAGGGTTTGGCATTAGAATTCAGCCCTTCCTGTGATGCACTTCTGTTATATTCCCATCTTGGTCATAGCCTGACCCTCCCGAATGAAATCAGTATCCTCTTGCCATATTCATTTCCTATTGGATCCAGAACTCAGAATACTTCCCTTTCCCTATACTCTGTTGCCCCCCCCCCATCCTGCCAGTGTTGTGACCTACAGAACCCCAAGTCTCAGTTAATCCATGCATTCCATCACTCAGCTCGGTGCTGCTGCAGAATTCATGCAAGAGTGATTTCCACCCATAGTCTCCAACTTCATCTGGGTCTCAGACCTGCACCATAATCAGTCCGAATGTCAAAAATTATGCAATTTTACATTTCTTGGGCAGTTAATATAACCATATAACCTCTTTGTCTTTTCCTCAAGTGCCTTCCCCAACCATTTCTCTTTCAGCTAAGGACTCACCTGTTCCCCTGGGAAGATTGAGCCCATCAGACAAGAACTTTCTTAATTCCTTTTTTTTGGTACTGGGGATGGAACCCAGGGCCAGTCTACCTCCGAGCTACACCCCCAGCCCTATTTTTTATTCTTTTTTTTTTTTTTGCAGTACCGGGGATTGAACCCAGGGATGTTCTACCTCCACGCTACACCCCCAGCCCTATTTTTTTATACTTTATTTTGAAACCGGGTCTCATGAAGTTGTGGAGGGCCTCACTAAGTAGAGAGAGAGATAGACAGGGAGAGAGAGAGAGAGAGAGAGAGAGCGAGCTGAGGCTGGCCGCAAACCCGGATCCTCCAGTCTCCGCCTCCCAAAGTACTGGGATTACAAGCGTGCACCACCACGCCCGGCCTATTTTTTATTCTTTATTTTGAAACAGGGTCTCACTAAGTTGCAGAGGGCCTCACTAAGTAGCTGAAGCTGGCCACGAACCTGGATCCTCCAGACTCAGCCTCCCAAGTACTGGGATTACAAGTGCTCCACCACGCTGGGCCAAACAGGATAATTTTAAATCCAAGTTTCATTAAGCCACTGGGAGGGGAATATTAGGTACAAAGAGATCAGATGTGAGAAACAAGATCACACAACAGGAAAGCTGGGGACTGAAGCCATTTCAGGATTTAGTTTAATGCTTCACATGGTAGATTGATTTTGCCATTCTGTCTGATTCAGATACCATGGGGAGAATAAAAGATTACTTTGATAGAATTAGAGAATATATAAAAGTGCATTTAATGGAGTGCCAACAAAGCTTTGAATAGATTTTCTTTTTTAAACATTTTTTGCATAAGTGGAACATGTTTATTATAGAAAAATCAAAGAATTCAGAAGAATAAAAAACCCAATCACCCTGTAATCATGCTACTCAGAGATAAACATTATTAATAGTTTGGAGTGAATTCTTCCAGTTAATTTGTTTGAAAACACACACACACACACACACACACACACACACACGCATACACACACAAAGTCCAGAAACATACCACATACATTTTTTTCAATAAACAGATTTGCACTGAATAGACTGTTTTGTAACCTGCTTTTTCCACTTAGCAAAATGTTGTGAAAGTCTCCTATAAACATTATTATTATTACTATTATTATTATTATTTGTGGTACTGCGGATTGAACTCAGGGGCATTCTATCTCCGAGATATACCCCTAGCCCAATTTTATTTTTTATTTTGAATCAAGGTCTTGCTAAGTTGCTGAGGCTGGTCTCAAACCTGCAATCTTCCTGTCTCAGTACTGGGATTACAAGCATGTGCCACCATACCGGGCAAACATTATTTTATATAACAACAAACCATTTCATTTCATGCATATACCCCAATTTGTTTAACTAATATCATTACTGATGAATATAATTACCCTATGCAAAATGAAACAATGAACAGTTGTGTATGTATATACTTACTATTAATACAAATTTAAGATAATATACATATAAGAGTGTAGAAATAATAAGTGCATAGCTTGATAAACCATAAAAAAATGCCTAGGCAACATCTCCCAAATCAAGAAATAGCACGATCTCAGTATCCCGAAACTCCACTTTGTACGCTACCCAATCACTATTCCTTGCTTCTTCCTTAGTTGTAACTACTATTCTTGTTTCTAGCACCAAAGATTATTATCCATTTTTGCACTTTATATACATAGGATTCTAATATATATTATTTTGCATGTGGCTTCTTTCACTTAGCATTTTAAGTGTGAGATTGATCCATGATGTTGCAGCATTGGTTTGTTCATGTCTATTGCTGTGTACTACTCCACAGAACAAGTGGAGTACTTATTTTACTTATTTTTTTTTTTTTTGTGGTACGGGGATTGAACCCAGGGGCATTCTACCTCTGAGCTATACCCCCAGCCCGATTTTATTTTTTATGTAAGAGCCATGTAGGAGGCATCACAATACCTGACTTCAAACTATACTACAGAGCCATAGTAGTAAAAACAGCATGGTATTGGCACAAAAGCAGACACATAGATCAATGGAGCAGAATAGAAGATTCAGAAACAAATCCACACACTTACAGTCAATTGATTTTTGATAAAGGGGCCAGAAACATACACTGGAAAAAAGATAGCCTTTTCAACAAATGATATTGGCAAAACTGGTTATCCCTATGTACAAAAATGGAAATAAATCCCACTTTCTCACCCTCCACAAGAGTCAGTTCAAGATGGATCGAAGACCTGGAAATTAGACCAGAGACTTTGCAGTTACTTGAAGAAGGCATAGGACCAACACTCCAACATATAGGCATGGGTAAAAACTTCCTCAATAAAACCTCAAAGACATAAGAAATTAAAACAAGGATTAATATGTGGGATTGCATCAAACTGAAGAGCTTCTGTGCAGCAAAGGAAAAACTATCAAGAATCTCAAGAGAGAGCTGACGGAATGGGAGATCTTTGCCAGCTAGTCCTCCAATAGAGGACTAATATCTAGAATATGTTGAAAGAGGGTCTCACTAATTAGCTGAGGCTAGTCTCAAACCTGCGATCCTCCTGTCTCAGCCTCTCAAGTACTAGGATTACAAGTGTGCCCCACGACACCTGGCTTCTTATTTATTTATTTATTTATTTATTTATTTATTTCAGTACTGGGGATTGAACCCAGGGGCAGTCTACCTCTGAGCTAAACCCCAGCCCTATTTTTTATTCTTTATTTTTGAAACAGGGTCTCAATAAGTTGCAAAGGGCCTCACTAAGAAGCTGAGGCTGGCCACGAACCTGAGATCCTCCTGTCTCAGCCTTCCAAGTACTAGTATTATAAGTGTGCCACCAAATCTGGCTTCCCTTTTATTTTTAATGGATATTTGGGTTGTTTACAGTTCTTATCTACTATGAAAAATGTTGTTTATGAACATGCTTCTACATGTCTTTTAGAGCATGTATGTACACATTTCTGGAGTATAGAAGTTAGAGTAGAATTGCTGAGACATAGTGTATTTCCAACTTTTTTTTATGGTGTCTTTCGATGAACAACAGTCCCTAATCATAGTGAAATATAATTTATTAATCTTTTCCTTTTTTATTTTTGTGTGTGTGTGGTGCTGGGGATTGAACCCAGGGGCATTCTATCTCCGAGCTACAACCCCAGCCCTTTTTATTTTTTATTTCGAAACTGTTAGGTTGCTGAGGCTGTCTTCGTACCTGTGATCCTCCTAAGTACTGGGTTTACCAGTACTTAGGGGTGTACCACCATGCCCGGCAATCTTTTCCTTCTTAATTAAGTGTTTTTTGTGTACTGCTTAAGAAATGTTTGCTTACCGTGAGGTCATGAAGTTATCCTGTTGTAAATCTATTGCTTTACTTTTCACATGTGGATCTGCAACCCACTTGGAATTGATGGTTAAGTATGGTGTGATGTGGGGCCTTTTTTGGGTAGATATACACTCAATTAGCTCAATACCATTTACTGAGAAGACTGCAGTGCTACCTTAGTCACTAATTGTTTGTGTATGTGTAGGACTGGTTCTGGGCACTTGATTCTGCCCCACTGATTGATTTTTATTTTTTATTTTTGCCCAGACCGTCATCTCAATGACTATACTATATTTTTGTTTTGTTTTGTTTTTTGTTTTTTTCGGTACTGGGGATTGAACCCAGGGGCATTCTACCTCTGAGCTACACCCCCAGTCCTATTTTTATTCTTTATTTTGAAACAGGGTCTCACTAAGTTGTGGAGGGCCTCACTAAGTAGCTGAGGCTGGCCACGAACCTGCAATCCTCCTGTCTCAGCCTCCCAAGTACTGGGATTACAAGCATGTGCCACCACGCCCGGCTTCAATGACTATAGTTTAATAATGAGTGCTGATATCTGATTGTGTAAGTGCTCCCACCTTGTTTGTTTGTTTTTTTCACCAGCAAATTGATGATAAGGCTAGCGCTGGGCGTGGTGGCGCACGCTTGTAATTCTAGTACTTTGGGAGGCGGAGACCAGAGGATCCAGGTTCGCGGCCAGCCTCAGCTCTCTCTCTCTCTCTCTCTCTCTCTCTCTCTCTCCCTGTCTCTCTCTCTCTCTCTCTACTTAGTGAGGCCCTCCGCAACTTTGTGAGACATGGTTTCAAAATAAAGTATAAAAAATAGGGCCGGGGGTGTAGCGCGGAGGTAGAACGCCCCTGGGTTCAATCCCTGGTACCGCAAAAAAAAAAAAAAAAAGTGTTGATAAGGCTAAGGAGGAAGGGGGTTTCCTATATATCATTAGTGAAAATTCAAATTGGCACACACACTTTGAAAAACAGTTTGGCAATACATATTTTATTTATTTTTTATGGTATTGGAGATTGAACCCAGGGGTGTTCTACCTTTGAACTACACCCCTGGCCCTTTTTATTTTGAAACAAGGTCTTGCTAAGTTACTGCATGCTGGCCTGGAACCTGTGATCCTCCTGCCTCAGCTGCCTAAGTACTGAAATTACAGGCGTGTGCCACTGTGTCCAGCGCCAGATAACCCCAGTAGTCTTTGAGAGCTTTCTCACAATCTGGTACTGCAAGATGCTCCAGGTTCATCTCGTACATTTCTTGCCCCAGACTTAGGAGCAGCCGTTTCTTTAGCAGTCCTGGTTTCTTTTTAATGAGAAATGACACTTCAAGGCCATGGTCTGGGTGCTAAGAGATGTCCATTATCTCATGGTTAGTCACTGTCATTAGACTTTTTCAGTGGACAGAGCTACATAATTTGTGAGTTTATATTTATATTTATAATTTCTACTCAAGACTATAGAGCTTTTACTTAGTTTCTAATAGTCTTTATTTTATTTTTATTTTTTTTTTTTTGTGGTACTGGGGATTGAACCCAGGGGCATTCTACCTCTGAGCTACACCCCCAGCCCTATTTTTTATTGTTTATTTTGAAAGAGGGTCTCACTAAGTTGCGGAAGGCCTCACTAAGTAGCTGAGGCTGGCCATGAACCCGGATCCTCCTGTCTCAGCCTCCCAAGTACTGGGATTACAAGCGTGCACCACCACGCCCGGCTTCTAATAGTCTATGATGATGATGTCTCTTTTCTCTTCTTTCTTTCTTTTTGGGGCACAGGGGATTGTACCCAGGGGCATTCTACCTCTGAGCTACACCCCCAGCCCTTTTTATTTTTTGTTTTTTGAAACAGGGCCTCACTAGGTTGCTGAGAGTCTTACTACTTGCTGAGGCTGTCCTGGAAGCTGTGATCCTCCTGTCTCAGCCTCCCAAGTACTGGGATTATAGTTGTGTGCCACCACGCTAGACTTCTTCTTTCTTTATATTGAGAATCCTGGTTCTTGAGGATGAAGGGGATGATGTGATTAGAATACATTGTAACTACTCATTTTTAAAATCTCATATTACATGTAGAAGGGTGTCAGAACAAGACTAATACTACAACTAGCAACATTGCTTTTCAGTAAAAGTGTTGCTTTTCAACACTTTAAAATTTGCATACATTTTCTTGTTTCTCTCTTATCATTTAAAAATAGTTGTATTATAAGGACAACCGGGTGCCCACATGCAAATGAATGAAGTTGGGTCCTTCCCTCATACCACAGACAAAAGTGAACATGAATCAAAGACAAAAACAACAAAAGAGCTAAAACAATAAAACTCTTAAAATAGAGATGCAAATTTTCATAATTATGGATTAGGCAACAGTTTCTTAGATATGACATCAAAAATACAACAAAAGAGCCAGAAGTAGGAGGCTGAGACAGGAGGATCACAGATTTGAGGACAGCCTCAGCAATTTAGC